>WYDI02028883.1:0-48419 GCA_009867235.2 Psittacus erithacus
AGTTAGAAACACAGTGCTGCACCAGCCACTAAGAAGGAGAAAAAATGACTGCTACTGCTGAACCCATGACACAGTGCATGCTAGGAAGTTTGTCATTACATTCTCTTCCAACCATTCAGATTGGCTGCTTTATCACCAAAGGTATCTTAGAGCCTCAAGCTGTACTCATTCCTGTGAAGGAACTGAAATGAGCAGCAGAATAAGTTTCCTCATCACTCAGAAGAAGAACGTGGCACCAGTTCCAAATAAGTGCTATTGCCATCAAAAACATCAGGGTTTTTTCACTGTTTACTACAGGAATATTTGGGGATTTGGTAGTCCCTTTTTATGCCTCATCTACTCTGTTCCTGCACTGGTGCTAGGCCAGGCTTGTGCACGTGTGTGTATATCATTTAAGCTGAAGGAAGCTGTTGGTGCAACTAAACAATCTTCATGCTTGAAAGTGCAAGATTTTTAACAAAACACATGCTGTAGAACCATTTCCAGCTCTGCTCCACCACTGGAAATCTTAGGTACAACACAGTACACTGTTTATCAAATGCTCTTGGCAAACTAGTTGGGCTGTTTCCAGACCTATTTTTACTGTACCTGTTAAACCAGGTAATTTATTTCCTAGAGAAATTAAAGTACTAATGAAGTTTTCAGAAGAGTCTATTTTAGTTGCAATCTTACTTTTCATTTACATTAGTAATACAGTGCAAGAAACTTTTCTGTTCATCTATATGCTGATTATGACATTTTGTATTCAATGGGTACCACTTGCTCACCAATAATGAAGACATAACAATAGAAGTTAAATAAAATTCAGCAAGTAGTTTTAGGTATGCATTCTCTACTTGTAATTAAAGCTACATTAATGTCTCTTAAAAGGGGTATTACCTGCAATATTGCTAACACCTCACCTAAGTTATAAGAGCTGTAAATCAGATGGTGAATTAAATCTCATTTTAAAACTACTTGATTCTACGTAAAGCTACTCACTAAATTTTAACACATTGATTCTTCAGAGCAACAAGAAAAATAATCAAATCTGAATTGCAGTTTAATAGTAAATTGCACTGCACACAGCTGAAGCAAAGTCCCGCTCTTTGAAATTGCCATGATGCATAAGATTGCTCTATTGCCAAAAGCTGGGGTTTTGCTTCACTGCCATGATCTCCAACAGAAAGCTATTCCAAAATGACCCTTGTGATTAGGAATCCTCCATTAATCTCCAGTCTAAAATCACTGATAGTCAGTTCAGATTCACTTATTCTCGTATCGCCATTATTTGGTGCAAATTCTTCTTTCCTGGCATAGATATGGAACTATTTTTGTGGTATTCTGATTTCCCTCACTGCCTTCATTTAGAAGGGGAGCTATCCATCCTCTCATTGCTGTAGCAACACCTTGTGCATCTGCTCTAGTTTCTGTATCTGTTTGAGGGTACAGATAACCAGAAGCATAGAGGGCTTTCCTGCTCAGATGGCAACTGTCCTTTGAACACTAATGCAAACCCATTCCCTAGCTGCACTACAGATACATAGCCTGCTGCAGCCAGGGCTCTCATGCTGGGTGGCTCACAGCTGTCTTGTACAAGCAGCTCCATGCCAGATTCTCCTCCTTGTCATTAATATCACCAGGCTTCAAAAAGTAGTTATTTTCTGTCCCTATGTCAATGCTCAGACTCAAAGATGGGTGCACAATCAGGGGTATCCAAAATGTTAACATGAACTTGCCACTGATCCTATTTCTCTCCTAACAAAGCACATTGTTGGTATTGTCAGCATATGCCCACTACATAGTATTGCTGATATTGCTGCTAGTTCTCAGTTGAAAAGTAGGAGCTTTTCATAGTTTCAATTGTACACCATTGGGCTCAGCTTTGAATATAAACAGATTTTACAGACATGAACAAGCCTTCTCACAGAGTTAAAAATACAGTTATGCAATATAACAAAGTCTGAGAAGCACGACTATTCCTGCTTTCCCACAGAGAAGCCAGCATACGTGTGCCTCTGAATATAGATTTTAATTTTGTGCTACTTTGGAAATCACCAGGTTATAGCATAACACAATTAGGAATTTCCCATAAAGATCGGCTTGTCTCTTAAATATCCAGTACCCCAAGAAGAGGTGATATCTGGTGATTTGGGTTCTTTTTTGAGACACGGAAAACTGAAGCTCAGGGTTTTATATTAAAAGAGAGTGGGAACATTTGTAAATCATGGTAATTTTCATGGGAGAAGATACCATTTCTTGCCCAGATCCAGATCCACTCACATATTTCCTTTTTGGCACAAGAAAACAGAAGCCTGAAGAAATGCTTGTACTGTTATTTTTTGCGATGTGTATTTTTGAGCACAAGCTGTGACATTAATCTAATGCATGTCTCCCTGCATTAACCGATCAGCAAATTCTTCTTGAAACACTGCTCTCCCAAAGCTGAGTACTGGAGGTTGGAATGTACCTAAAATGTCTGCCTATGATTAGTTTCTGCTCTTATGCTTGGGTGGGTAGAAGTCTAAATATTTACACTATTTGCTACATGAGTGATATTTTACTTGGAATCACTCCTAAGTTCTGCAGCCTAGATTTGTTCTAGAAAGTTAAGATACTCGAAAAAGTCTACAGTCATACATTAACCAAAAAACCCCAACAAACAACAGCATACACTTCAGTTGCTGAAATAGCATAATTAGAGGTATCGTTTTTCCCAGAACACTTACAAAAAGCTTGGAGGAGCTCAGAAATCCAGTGGCCCAGCAATCTGTCACCTGTGTAACTGGTTCCCTTACAGATCTGCCATGGCCTGCTTTTTCTCTTCTCTCAAAGCAATCTTTAAGGATCCAATAAATCCAAACACTACCGAGAACAGCCTCAAATCTCATACTAAAGTCAGAACTGTCCAGAGAAGAAAAAGGTAAACAGGGGAAGACAAAGGTTGCCTAAAACCTTTACACCCCCATGCAGCGTCTTTGTCAGAAGGTAAGTATCAGGAATCTGGACCAAAATCACACACACAAAAAAAACCAAAGCAAAGCAGAGTACACATTTTTACTAACAGTTATCATTCACACTAGATAATTAACAAGATAAATATTAATCAAGAGCCTGTGTTTCCACAGGGCCTCCCTTGAAAGCTTTTATTTCCAAGACAGATGCACAACTCTTCCCGTGGTTGTTCCCATAGTAGGCAACATGGGTGTATGAAGCTCACACAACCTTACAGACTCGTTTAGAAGCTTTTTCAAAACCCCCAAGTGCATACACAAGTTGAAGTATTTCACCTGGAAAATCTGTAATAGACACTCTTTGAAAACATGATCATGTTCCCGGAAGAGATTGAGAAGTGCCACTGTAGTAGAAGAATCTTACCAGGGAATCTTACCAGGGGTAACCATCCATGCCTCCTCATTAGAAGAAAATCAGAAGGAGGAAGAGCAGTAAGTGATGTGAGTAGGATGGATGGGCCAATGTAAGGAACCATTTTCCTTTAACTATAGCTGCTTAGAAAACTGGAACCCAATTTTGTTCTACTTCACTGATGCTAAAAGGAGCTCCCAGAAGAATCAGAGGAAGATTCTTTGTCCCCAAATCACAGAAAGTGGCTCCATCTAATAAATATGTTGGCATAAAACCATAGCAAGAAGAAGAAAATCCAATTAAAAATTAATCAGGAGTTATTTGTTATAGAATGTGTTCACGTAAACTAGCCTGTTGAGCCATAGCTGAAGGAAGCCAGCTTAATGGTTTAATGTGGTACTAACCCCTGCTCTGCAGGAGAGAACAGGGCATGCAAGGTGTCCAGATTTTACAACATGCATTGTGAAGAATGGAGAAAGGTTACAGCTCTCCTTCAGTAAAGCAGTTCCAGGGGTTATAGCATCCTGCCCCAGCACAGCACTTGAAAGTGCTGAGGAGCTGCTCTGTGCAGCCACTCACAGCTAAAAACTCCAGTCAGGAGCCATGGGATGTTTGCTTTCCCTGCGGAAAGAGCACAGCACAGCACCGCACAGGGTTGTGAGAGCTCAGGTTTACAGCAAATTCCAGCATTCCAGTAATTCCAGGGCAGAACTGCAGCATGGCACAACAGTGAGCTCTGTCTGCAGCACAACCCAGAGGCGGAGAAGGAGATCCTTTTTTAAGGATTTAGCCAGAAGTTTGCTTTTATAATATAAATCCAAATGTGTGATACCAGAAAGTACGAAGGTGACTTCGACACTAAATAATTTCTCATTTACCTCCTGGAGGCATAATACAGACCAAATTTAAATGCCTTCATTTTCTTTAGAGGACTTGCTAGTGATAACTAATAAGAGAAACTACTTGTCATTAAAAAATGATGTAAACAAAAAAAACCAAACATCCTTATGAACAAATTTAAAAGAAAAATATTGCGATTTGAGAGCCATGGCCAGTATGGAATGCTCAGTTCATGCTGGCATCCTCTCTGCTGCTGAATCATAAACCTCTCAGAAACCAAAGCTATAATTACAGTGAGGTGACACTTGAACTTTCCATGGCCAAAGATTTTACAGAACGCAATTGCTGCATGAGATTTTATGGCACATTGTAAAGCTTTGAACTTCTTCCATCAGCTTGGAATTCTGTGGTCCTCTCTTGCCAAGACTTAAATGAATAATTATTGATGAGTAATGATAAAAATGAATTAGTTTCATTGTGAACAGCAGAATCAGTAAGATGGCTCACTCTATATTCTTGGTACTGAAGCAAAGGATAGAGAAAAGTGGCCGGCAGTGTTATCTGCGATGTTTTGTTACAGTGAGTGATAGCTGCTGGTTTAGAGGAGAGGGCATTTCATATCTTCTTTTGCTTTCAATCACATCTTTTCATTAGTGATGACTGAACCTCAAAACCACCTAGAGATGGTGCAGATGTGCACTTAAAAGCTTGGATGGTTATCTGGAGCTTATCTGAACAACTTTTATCAGCAAAATTGCTATGGGAATTTCACAAGAAGCGTTTTTCTGGCTCTTCCCTTTCCTGATAGGTACTGCAGGACCTTGCCTGCTACTGCATTCAAGACCTAGCCTGCTGGCTTGCCCCAGCCAGAATGTGAACCAAATCAGTTTATTTCCTCTTGTTTCCCAAGTGTCTTAGTGGATGTAAAATTAGCATTCTGACAAGATGACAAAGCTATTCTTAATTCTTAAGTAAAAATTAGAAAGATAGAAAAAACCCCACAAAGTCAAGTACCTTTATACCAGAAAATTTTAAAAAGGAAAATTCAGATCAGGTACAAGAAACAGCTGCTAATATTTAGCACAACTGGGTTGAAAAACAGAATAAAATGAAAGCCTGCGTATTTGGGTCAGTTGAAATTGAACAAAGAAAATCCCCGGAAAACAGAATATAGAGGACAATTCTGAACTGGCTGGAAGGCAAATAAGATGACCTAATGTAAGCATCCATTTCCAGCATGTTGAATTTCCTTGCATAATAAACAGCTACTAGCATGGATGCGGCCAACTGAAGAACCAGATGCCCAGTGAACATTGGCTTCCTCTCCCACAGTGCTGTCCACCAGCAGCATCTCTGTCTGTGAAGGCACTGCCCTTGGCACAGCTTTCCCTATGAGCGGAAGGGGGGGATCCCTCCCACGGAGCAGCTCAGCCATTGACAACACACTGCACACATCAGCAGAACCCAAGTGGCTGTTCTGACCCATCTAGAGCCCCTTGTAAAGCCAACACAGACCGGGTCATGCCTCTGACAATCAATGGCAATAAAATTGTTTTCTTAAATACTTTTACCAGGTTTGGGTCAGCCAATATATTCAGAAATCAAACACTCTGCAGAAATCAAACACCTTCTCTTGCCTTATTTTGTTTAGTGTTGTTGTGGGTTGTGGGTTTTTTGAGGAAACACATCAATTAACACATATTGCCAAAGGCAGAGTTTTTGCTCAAGGACTGTTCTTTCACTACAAAAAAAGCAGCAGAATACATTACAGACAGAAAAAGCTCCCCTCACTACACATTCGAATTAGGTAACAGAGACCAAAAGAAGTTCCGAGAGTGATCAGCCCCTGATACTAATTTTGTGAAAGTTCTTTTCCCTTTACATTGATTTTTCTACTCTGAAAATGTGAAATGTAGCTCAAAATATCCCATGTGGCATGTCAACTTCATTTACTCACTGTATTTCTAATACATTTTCTCCATACTCCTCTGTCCCATCACAGCAATTGGCGTATGCCACAGCATGCTATCATGTTTTATGCAGAATTTCACAGTGGATTCCATTGTGACTAATCCTGAAAAAGAGCTCCCACATCATGGCCCTAGGTTTTATTACAAAAGCGTATACATAGGTCTAGTCTTTAAAGGTTAGCACTTCTTTAATTTCTATTATTCATTTACAAGTGTGGGAAGGGGTCTACAACAAAACCTCAGCTGCGAGTACCTATCCAATATCCACATCTGGATTTAGATCTGGATTTAAATCTAGGATTTGTAACAGCTTCTTTTAAATGGTTCAGAACCAATATGCTGCATCCAGTCCTACATCTACACATGCAGCATTTGTACATACGGTGGAGCAACAGTTTGCCTAGCAGTGCTGAGCAGCTTACTTAGCAAAGCTTAGAATTTGAAACAATGTCAGTCTGTAATATCTTGGATGACAAATTTTACTTTAGTGTGAAAATTTACATTACTCCTCTATGTAAAAGCAGAGCTGACAATCTGTTGCTCATCAGTCAGCTGCTAGTTAAAGCCACATTCCATTAAAACCTGAGCAATCATAATTAAACTCTATTGACAGTACCATTCTGGTATAAAATACTGCAAACATAATCCCAGTTTATAAAAATATTAAAGCTTATAAGAGAACAAACACTCTCCCAAATTGTTAATCACATCCACCAAGATTTGCAGCAGAGTTTTGCAGCGCAATAAATATTCAGGAGTTTGGAACTGGCCATATTACCAGCTTTGCAAACACTCTGTACTTTAGAAACTCTTTCAGAATGGGACGGAGGTGGCAGTGTCTGCAGAGGGAGTGAAAATAATCAGCTCAGCTGGAGATGAATCATCGTTAATGCTTCTAAACAGGAATCTCTCAAATTATATACAGCACCGATTCTGTTTCCTAGTGCAAGAAAATTGTTTCAGTTATAAAATTATTTTCTAGTCTTATTGCACAAAATTGTTACTTCAGACAAAGAATGTCAACTACTATTGTGATATTCCCTAATTTTTGCCTCTTATCTTCTAATAGAAAAGACACCTTAACAAAAGGGGTTTGCCTTTGCTGACTTTTACATGCAGTAGTATTTAATAAGAGGTAAAAGATTAGTGCTAGATGAATTTAAACAGTCTCAAGAGGTTCATAGCAGCCAATCTCTCCTCAGATTTTCTTGAACAGTGAGTATGCATCTTTCTGTGCTGAATTCTAGTTGAAGAGTGAGCTGTGGGCTCTGCCTTGCCGTCTGTCTCTCCCTTTGCTGTGACAAAATAGAAGCAGAATGAATACTACATTATTTCTGGTTTGGATGTTTGGGGGGAGGGAAGAGCAAGGCTTATGGGCTACTCATACATTTTTATTGTTTTCAGATTTGGGAAGCAGCTGCTCTGCATAGTAAATAAGAACTCTCAAAATAGTCCACACTGTTAGCAGGTAAACTGCATTACTTGAATGGCATCTTTGGGCTATGAACCTGCAAGGTCAGGACAAGGCTGCTCTCCTGGATATCAGAGAGGGAAAGTGGGGACCATTATGAGACACTGTCTGTATTCCAAAAGGGTGGAAGTAGGCTACAGGGTAGTGAGCTGCCACTGGCATCTGAAGATGTAGCAAAAAGAAGACAAGAAGGGGTATTTGTGAAAGAATGAGAGTATTATTCTAGGAAGGAGAAATAATCTTGTCAAAGAGATGGAAGACTGAAAAACACAGAACTGAGCAAAAATTTAGGATGATGGGATCAATTTCTAATTTGGGTTGTACTCTGCTTGCTGTCTGATTACAACAAAAAGTGGACAGACTCAAATTTTCACATGCAGTTGCATGAGAAAAAAGGAATTGCTGTGTCAAAGATACTCACCCATTCTTAAACTGCTTTTTAGACTGGTTCAGAATGACCTTCTAATGTCAAAAGCTACAAGGAACATATTGCTGGCATTCACATATATAGATAAAAACATATGTAGATGACATACATCATGCCTTGTTAACTGCATTTGTACCTGCTGTCTCCCCATGTGAGATCAATGCCTGAACTCCCACAGAGTATTATGGGAGTGAGATCAGGTCTACTATCTGTCACACCAGTAATTGCTACATGCATTAAAAATTAACAATCTAATGCGAAGCAGTGGCTTGTGATCTGAAACTTTATTGGGTTAAAAGCAACATTTCCAGATAGAAACATGGTTTATCTGTTGCTAAATCCACTGCTTCCCATTAATGCTGAAATGAGATCTCTCTCTCCCATCTGCAAAACATCATCTATATAGTCCCTGATCCAATGATATACTCTTAAAATTGAAAGTTTAGACTGATATTTTGCTTGAGATAATACAAAGCTCTCTGTTCCTATCAGTAGAAATTCATGCCCTGCATGAATGCCCAACACAAAATTGACTGTTAATGTACTCAGATAATTTAGTTGGGAGAAAAGACAACTAATGCAATTATGCCTGAGTGGTTTAGATATTAATAAAGTGCCCTAAAAGCCAATTGTTGTTTCTTAGAAACAAGCCTTTACTCTTCTGCATCCCTCTAAGAAAATCCACCTGGGAGCTTACAAAGACGGAAGAAGCCAAATTCTTAACAAAATTACTACAGGAGAGCTGAGTTTACACAGACCATTATTTTATCTTTGCTTCTGAAACTCAGGGCATTGAGAGGTGACAAAGTGTACTGATCTTTTCTAAGACATTTTACAGTTTTATGACCATGCCACTTACAAACCTAGATCACTAGTATCTAATTAATAGTCCAAAACCAAAATCAATATAGTGATGACCTGAATGTTCTTTAATCCTTTGTCTTGAGTGTTTTTACAACCTTATATTAAAAATAGAATCTTGGGATCAAATCACAAGGTGGAGGGGAAAAGGAGACAAGATCCTTATTTACATTGCTAATGCATACCCTTAAATCATATGTTTAATCATGTATGCATGTACACATGCACATATGCAGTATTAGTAGCTATGCATCTAATACTTCAGGTACAAGCTTCCAGAGTAAACCCCAATACTTCTTCATTTGCAGGAGGCAAAACAAGGTGGAAACAGGCTATGCAACCCAACCATTCTATGATTCTATGCACAGGTGGTTCAATTGAATCAGCTGCTGAAACTCACAGCCAGTTCCCACACTGTCTACTTAACAGTGCCTCCAACAAGCGCTGCTGTCCCACAGTGCCACGCCATTTGTGCTTGTTAATGTGCAGCTTCTCCTCCTCCTCTTTTACACGACTGTACCCCAAAGCCTTTATTTCCTGGCCCTCACCCCTCAGGGTACCTTCTTATTCCTGTGGCAGCACAAAGGACAGGATAAAGGTATGTCACCCTTGTACCCAAACTATTATTTCTGTAAGGAACACATTTCTCCAGGCACATACCCCATGCTCAGTTGCTCTGCTAGATTTTAGGAGTACTGTTTGAAGTTGCAGTATATTAAACTGTCACTTAAAGAAAAAAAAAAAGCCAACCCTACAAGAAATTGGAAGAGCTGAAATTGATGAGCAGTAATAACAGAGCTGATCACTGTGAAGATTAAAAAAAGTCAGCAGTAAGGCTGGGATATGCAGAGTACACCCGTGCAGTTTTGCATTCTTGATTCCCAGTTCCACAGATGAAGGAAAAGGACTCCCAGGATATGATCAGCTCTTGAATTAAAGAACCTGAAGCAGTAAGAATTTCACCTGCGTTACACAGCCTGTACCAAAAGCTTCTGTGAGTGCTGACTAGGGAGTTCTTAACACCACAGGAACATAGACTCAACTTCTCACTACCTGCCATGTCATGAAGGATGTTATTGTCTGGTTTCCCAAAGGACAGACACCTTCATTCCTAAAGTCTTTATACCTCTGTCTTTAAGCCTTTTGGACGCATTGCCTGATTTCAGTCAAATTTGATAGAGATCTTGGTGTTTCATGGATGCAGAAATATGAGTAGAGAATGGCGACCCAGCAGGAAGAACAACTGCAGAGTGTGTCCACACTTCATTGGACTCCAGAAAAAGCTGCCTATGAAGCTTCTGTCAGAGCTCACCCCAAACAAGTCAGTCCCAAAGCAGAATTCCATAGGAAACCAGTTTCAGTGCATAGTGTGGCTAGATGTTGTGGACCACAGGAAAAGAAGTGGCCCCAAAGCTCAAGTCTGGCTTCTGAGTTTTCCGGAGAACCTGATTTAGAAAAAAACATAGAGCCATATGATCTGAAAGGACAAAAGCCTTAAAATTCAATTGTTATCTTCCAGTGTTATTTTTCTCTGTATGCAATGACTGTGTGTCCTCTTGAAGACAGTAAGAAAATAGCACATCTGAATTAATCTTGGGCTCTTCTCTCCCTTATATTTTCTCACTTTTCCAGCAACAACAATACTACCTTAATAATTAAATGCCATGTAGTAACTCATAACTCAACAGCAGCAGAAAGTTTGTAATTATACAGAACATACACTGAGAAAAAACAGATGAAGACTATTCTGTACATGCCGAAAGCCGCTGCAGTAACCATATAATGAGTCACATACCTGGATAATTTTAGATACTAAATTCAGGCAAGCAGAATTCTGTGAACGCTAGTCAACAAGTCTCATCACACCACACTCAAGTATAAGGAGAATGCCAGGTGCTTTGACGGCAACAAAATATCAAAAAAACCCCTTGTGAGTACACTTGTCGGTGACTTAAACTTCACTGGGTTTTAAGTATGGTAACTTACAAGAGATCACTTATTGACCAAACTCTGCTCCTGTAAAACCAACAGTGGACACCCAGTGCAGTCAGTGAAAACAGCCTGGGATTAATCCTGAATATTTCTGGGGATTTTGTATGGAGCTTATTGCTTGGCTCATTAAAAATAAAAATGCTCTGTATCATCACTTGTTCTAGAAAAATAATGAGGAGTTTGTTGGCAGTATAAGCAAAACAAAATAAGTTTGTTGTCAAGACAGTTAACTTAGTCTTGAAAAATGAAGGTTCAGTCCATGTGAAAGGGCGGAGAAAGCAGCCTATTACATCCTTACCTGCAAGATAGGGATAATAATGTTCATATTCTCCTGCTTTCTGTCTCTTTTGTCTATTTAGACTGTAAACTTCCAAGATAAGACTTGCTTCTTTTTTGATGGTAGAATGAATCAGATAAAGATTATACTGTTAGAATAAATATCTTTTAAATGCTCTAAGTTGAAGACGTTAAAAAGTATAGCTGTACTAAACTGAATTTCTTAGGTTCCTAAATTTCTGCTGGACACTTGTGAGAACAGCTTTATCTAGGAGACAAGCCATTTCTACTTTTGGTCTTGAGCAAAATGTAGCTGTGCCAGGTTTACAATCTCTGCAGAACTCCACGTGTTGCTTCTAACCCCTGGAGAAGATCAAGTGGCATTAAAATATCAGAACAATTTTCACAAACTGAATGTCCACACTGTCAAATCTCATAACCTACCCAAACCCTCTTCAAATCCTTTCTGTCTGCACATTTTCCTTGTTAGAGTAGCTAAAATTTATTGTCGGTTCAATGACTTTGATTTGGGCGAAGTGGGACATTAAAGGGAATACATAGTGTCATAAAGCTAAAAAGAAAAGACACTAACTGAAGTTTTAATCACAGTCTTAAAAAGCAAAGCAGGGGCTCCAGTTGAGATGATGACAGTAACACCACATGGACAAAACCGGAAATGTTAAGACTGAGTATAATGCAGCAGAGGAAGTTGCAGATCTGAAGTTTACCTTTTGTATGAATGTAAAGCAAAGTAGAGAAAAATAAGCCATGTGCAGCCAGAACCTCACTGAACCTGTCAGCAGGATATCCTGACTTGGCAGGATATTAAAAATACAAGTAATGTTAATTCTGTGCAGTGCCATAACATAATCTGTGCTATGGTTAACTTTATCTTACTCAGCTACTAAGAGAATAATGCATTAAAGTCTGATGGCATTTCCATGTAACTTCATGCATGCTTGACTTGAACAACCTGGTAATTCAGTTACTTTTCCATAATGTTATTTGTGGTATTTTGGCCCCACAGATTATTCTTCTGAACTGCTCAGCTGAAGCCACAAACATAGTGGTTCTGTCTGAGACTTGTGCTACATTAGGAAGGAGAGCAGACAGCCCTACTTGAGGAGGTCAATGTTTGCTTTGTTTCCAAGTTTCATTAGAAGTCAGCTGCATGAAGAATGAGGTATTGAAAGCAGATTTGAAATCTAATTGAGCATAAAAGGTTTGCCAATTTTCAAGACTGAGCTGAATCATATGAAATTCAACACCCACTAAATATTATTTCTCTCAACAGGCTGCAGAAGAGAGTTCTAATGATTTTACTTCTTAAACTGAGCCAGCAGATACCCAGAAAAGATCAGCATATTTGCTATTTCTAATTTAACAGATTTTAAATTATTTCAGGTATTAAAAGTGTCTTTCACACTGCCGACCAGAGGATACACAGCATAAGGAAGTTAAAAAAAGACAACTCCTTTGTGTACATGAGTCCTGATTCTCTGCTACTTTGCTCCTGGTTCTGGCATACTGGAGGGGGACAGAGTGTTTTAAAATAATTTTCCAGCATGTCAGGCTTCTATATGGAAAGCAAAACACGGTGGAGGAAAGGAAATATTTGTGCAGCTCAGAGTATTTTCTCTCATCGATATATAGAAAAAACCCCAAAGAGAAGCTCCTTGAAAGTCAAAGGATTTCCATTCCACACAAACACTACATCTCGGAGACTGTGGAGCTTCTGACTTGCAAGGAGCCTGCCAACATCATGCCATGTACCCAGCAGGCTGGTGCAGTTGCAGATCTCAGGTCTCAGAAATGTACAGTTCTTGTCAGCTTCGCTGAGGCCACTTGCTAAACATTAGCCACCTGAAGACAAGGATCTGGAGATTTTCAGATTCATCACTGCTACTAATGGTTGGCAGAAGAGAAGTTGGCAAAAACTGCAAATTTCTTTCCATGGGTATTAAGGCTTTAAAAATGCCTAGCGGCCATGCAACCAGCTTTGTGGCTTGCTGATAATGGCAAGCCACAGCAAGGGCTTGCCATTAGGCAAGGGATGCACTTAGGCAGCAAGGGATGCACTACGTGCTTCTCAAACTGAGTCTTTTCTGGGGGCCTAGAACCAGAGAGGCTGAATTCCCTTGGAACATGACTTTAAGTCCAGCAGGAAATTGTGCTAGTCATACCATTTGCATGAGTGTAGGTTTCAATTAACTGGGAAGTCCAAGATTCAAGATGTGCTGATTTTTGAATCACTTCTGCTTGTAACAAGGCATCAGCTTCATAATATTAAATTTAATGAGCAATATGCTTAGCATTTAGGGCAGAGTGAAAATGGACAGTATTCTGAATTTCTTATGCCTATTGTACAGGGGAAATATATTAGAACTATCTTTTTGCTTATGGCTTAAGAATTGTATACTCTTCTGAGCACTCGGTATTTCACTTAGCAAAGGACAGCACTTTGTAACTATTAAATGCACTGCCTTAGGGATATGGTAACCCATTGACTTGACAAGTCTTTTAAAAAATGCTAGAGTCAAACAGCAAGGCAGGATACATAGGATTTATCTGATAAGCTGAAAAATCCCTAATGACCCCAAACACTTCAGGCAACACTAAGTATAAAAGTAATTTTGATGAACCTGCAAATCACATATAAATCAGGAGAGAATTTTTGCATCCAAATATTTTTAAAGGCATATATTTCCATTGTGTCTTCTTTTTCACCCTCTACAATTCCCTTGACATGAAAATATAAGAAATTGTTGTGTTAAATGATCTGAATTTAACATTTTTTCACTTTGGCTTCCCTACCTCCTCCTTTTTATGGCTTCAAAGGGAAAATGGCAGCCTTCACTCATTTTTCTTTCCCACGTCTCATGATGTGTTTTTGTGGGATAACTCAAATTTAGAAAGGGGTAGACACAAATGATGCTTTCCTACATGACCATGTTAATGCTGTGCATGTGCTGAGGACAATTTTAGCTATATGCTAAAGTGACACGCAGAAGTGACACTCAGAAGTGACAGGAGTAAGCAGCATACTCTGCTCAGGGTGATAGTGCCTGCCAGTCTGCTATTCTAACAATATTCTGTAATTAATGTTGAGTGAGCAATAAAGACAGACCCAAGAGAAAGGCAAATCTGCTTGTTTTCTCTTCGTTATGGATGACTATGCAAGAGGAAACCAGGAATATTCTGACAGTGCAGCTAAGATCTGGAAACTGTACATCTGTTTTGATAATTTGGATTCCAGCATTCATAAAGATGAGCAGTTTATTATGCTCAGTGCCATTTGTCAATACATCTTTCCCTATTTGTCCCTGCTGAGATTATGGCTGCCACAAAGTTAACAGCTGGCACTAGCATTGACAGCCCAGGGCCAATTTATGGAACTCAGCTGGTAAAATACTGACCACTTCTGACACAAAAGAATGTCACTCTCCAAACCATCCAACTCACTGCCCTTATGCTGCCTCTTTTCCGCCTTTTGGCAAGACGTACCAGCAGCGTAGGAGCTCTGGACTCCTGCAAACCAGCAGCGCTCCCACCCGTCCCCACCAGCTTAGCATCATTTCACCACTCACCCTCCCAGTTTTCCTTCTGGCAGATGGTCTGCTGCATCTCAGTGGAATTTTGTGCCCTGACTACACCATACCAGTACTCAAGCTGCCCACTTAAAATGCATGCATAGGTACAAAAGTCAGTTTGATTGTTGTGGGGTGCTGGAAATAAACATTATTTTTATTTATCACCTCCCTCCATTAAGAATTACATATTAAATTCTAGATGGTTCCTGCTAAAGGAATCAATTTTACAATTGCAAAGGAAAGATTATACTTAAAAAACCAGTTTTTTCTTAGCCTAGCAACATTCAAAATATTGGCAGGCTTCCTCTTTTTTTCTCCCCACCCTCCTCACAGGTGGAATCTCACCAAGTACAACTGAGACTTTGCATTATGGGTGAAAAGGTCCCTGTGGCCAAACTAATAGACCCAGGGACATCTCACACTCCAACTTGACCAGCTGCGGGGTGCTGCTGTGTAGACTTACTGCCATCTGTGTTACAATCAGCACCACAGAGTGAAGCATGCAAAGGAGTTGTCGCCAAGAGAACAACTTGTTATGTAGAGCTTTACAGGTCAGTGTGCTGTTGGGATTCTACGGTGGCATATATCTAATAAACCCACAGTTAGGTCTATACTGGTCCTTCCACTCTTCCTGTGTAAAAATCACAGTAGGGAGTCACCGGCTATGCTCTGTTTTCCATGTTCTTGATTGTACAACAGTATCTGTTATTTTTAGATATCTAACACACTATTTGTTGGCACACAAAACCAAACAAGATACACCAAATGCCCCTGGCTGGCACAGTTTTACAGTACTTCCTGCCCCCCTGCATTCCAACTGAAGCTGTGTGTATAAACTAATTTATCTCAGGACTAGTCAATGTCAACAATTGCCTAGATTCTCTCAGAGCTCTTTTATTAGGTAAAATTTTTGGTCCAAGTGAAGTAAGCCAGAACAGCTTTAATTCAGAATATTAAACATCTGTGGACCCCATGCCTAGCATGGTGTTATTATTTCATCTCTCTCTTGTTCTTTAAATAACACTGCCAAGGCAAAGAAAGGAGAAAATTAAGTACAAAAATGGCTTTAATTTAAAATGACCTATGTTGTTTACTACAGTCAACAGCATCACCTTAAAAGAAGGAGCAGACCTAACCAGCTATTACTTGAGAATAACGAATCTCCAGCTGTCACTAACACATCTGAAATCAAAAAGAAAAGTGTTAAAACATCTATGTAGCTATTACCAACATGTGCTACTTTCACTGCTTGTTAAGCATGTCCATCACGTACCATACACACACGAATTCACAAGTCAAGCTCTTAGGCTATTCTCTCCAGTGTGAACTATATATGCCTTTGAGCAGACGGGGCACAAACAGACATAACTCCCCCATCACAGAAACATTTTATACTCACAGTTCCCTCAAGTAGGTAAGAAACCTTTCTGCAAGGCAAAGGAGAATCGTGTTGTTTCTGTGTAGCATGTTTCTGTTAGTGCTCTTATTTATGGGAAGGAAGTGATTCTACAAGGCTGGGGGGAGCATAATGCCCCACTTGTTCCTGGAAGATCACAATTCTGTAAGGAATTTTCTATAGAATCATGCTTGTGACAGCTTTGCATTGCAGCTTCTGGGAAGGTTTCACAAGCTTGACTATTCATTAAATAATCCTTTGGAGTCACAACAGTGCTCAGAAAAGCTTTACAAGTTGGCAACTGGCATGCAGTGCAGCCATTCTGAATAGGTTTCAGAAGCTGCAGGTCTTGCCTGGGTAAATAAGAAGTGTCATTTTACTGTGAAACAGTGTAAATTATAGAGATAAAATGTAAATTTCCCAAAGCCACTACTTTTTAATGTGGTTAAATCTATCAAAAGCTTTAAAGTGGTGGGATGTGCAAGTAAGGCTGTCTGTGCAAAAGAACACACAGTATATTTACAAGTACAATCTACAAATACTGTTTTGCAGAGCTGTGTTTAGGCAGCCCATAGGCTGTCTCACGACCTTCCCAGAGAAGAAAATCAAGAACTGATTAACTAATCAAGAACATTAGGCTGATTTGCCCCATTAACAGTCTGTACTGTCACCTGAAGTCTCTATAGAAGCTGAAGGGTTTCTGCAGACAGCTTAAGAGACAGCAGAGAGGTAAGACAAGTCAGGGCTGTGCTAGGACTTGAACAGTCCATAGCAATGCTGTTTTACTCCTATGGCAGATAACGCACCTACACGGCACCTTGTGACACTTCTCAAGATAGACTACCCTGCCCCAGCAGCGGTTGTATTGGACAGCTACTGAGAGTGATCTCAGAGGAAAAAATGGCAACACCAGACTAATAATCATCAACCCAGACCGAAAGTTTCAAACCATGTCCAACAAGCATCTATAACTCACAGCTGAGGTCTCCAATCAAATACACCTAAAGCTTATTTTACACAGATGCTGCTGCTGCAGCTGAAATCTGTGAAGCCTCTGAGAATTTGTGTCTGTTGAAGCCTTAAAATAGACTTCCAAAACTGAGAAATCCAATCACAAAGCAAATGTGTATGCACAATTGAGATGAAATATGACAGCCTTGCTTTCTAGGCTTCATGGAAAGATCAGTCCATCAGTGATAATTAGCCTAGGTTCATTCCACTAGCACTTGGATTGTAAGAAATAGCAAATAGCTAACTGAAAGATGAAACTGGATACAGGCATCAGCAATCCAGTCTTTTGGAATGACTTCTAAAGATGGGAACAAAATAATGTGTTAACCTCTACAAAAACAAAAGATACCTTCATTAGTGTTTGTTTCAGTAGCCCCTGCATGACACTGCTGCAAATGAATGACTGGACAAAACTTCTAATACAGCAGGACTAGATGTTTGTTTATGCCCCTGTAAACAAATCCCAATCTCAAAACCAGCAGTCTAAAAGCTATTTTACACTTTTCATTATTTATTATTGTACAGGTGATAAATGGTTCTGACATTTTTTATTCCAGTATTTTAAAAACTCCTAAAGAAAAATTTCCAAAAGCTGCTCTCCTCACAACTGCTGCTCATCCGTCCCCTTCATTTGGCTCATCAACTGCCAGCATAAGGTTTGGCAATGCAAATTTTTAGTAGCATGCAGCTGCATCACAGGTAGCGACAGAAACAAACAGGTAGAGTGCTTTTCACAGCAGCATTCCAAAAATTATTGCGATAAAAATACAGCAACAGAAGAATTCAGTCCAGAACCCAAACAGCCTGTTCCCTCATTACGGTTATTATTGACATGAGTCATCCTACAGACAGTGAGGAGGTTTCCCCAGAAGTCAGCACTGCGGATGTGATGGGGTGCCTTTGTAAGGCAAAGATTCTACTGCCCTAGGTAGGATCAGCATGCTCGGAGCAGCCCTCAATATTTTCCAGCTCAAGTACCAAACAATCTGCCTCACTTCGGCCTTCTCTAGCCAATACTTAGCAGATATGTATGTGTAGCATGATACAGTACATACAATTTCGCTGCTGGGAAGAGAGAACAAACCATTTGTAACAGATGGTGGTCATGCTGCTTAATGCAATACTAGAAGACACTTAGTTACACACACTTACGATACACTGATGGAAACAGCTTATGGACCTAAATAGAACAGAAGAGGCATTAAGCTTAAAATTTTGAGGCTTTTCCTTTGAAATGGTCTTGTTTCACCAGAGACATTTACTAAAATCAGAAACATTGTTTGCACTGATCCCTAGAAAAGGATTCAGTATTTTAGGGTGAAAAAAAGAACTCTGAAACATACTTTCAAGAAGAAAGTGTACAGCCGGCCTTCAGATTTCTCATGCTGCTCTACACTCCTGATATATCTCTTGAGCTATTTTTTAAATGTATGTACATCTTAAGGTCTAAGATCTAACATGAATAATAACTGAAATGATGCATAATTAAACATTTTGCACATCACTATGTGATATTGATGGTTTAAATATTTCATGACTAATATGTTCACAGTTAGGTTTAAACCAAGCTACTGAGTTATTTCTCCCTCACCTCCACTGCCCTACATCTGAGAGTACTGGTATAGCTTTCACCACAAGTTGAAAAGAAGACTTCAAGTCTACTTTCTGAAAGGGTAGTTAAATAATTACTGTCATGCTAAAAAACAGAACACTGACAATAAAGGATAAGGAAAAGGCATCTCTTTCTACTAGCATGCAGTCCACAGCATCTTCTCTTGTGCTCAGTTGTCAATCAAAAGAATGCTGGTGATGGAGTGCTTTGTTTTCAGGACTAGTAGCCCAAGGTACCAGCCCCCAGGCCCCATATGTCATAAAACATGGGGTTTCTGTAATGCCAGCATTTATTTGAACTCATTTACTGCACTTGGGTTAATCATGTCAAGTTCAGGGCTGCCAAGTTGAATAAATCAGTGGTTCAGTGTTCCCTCTGTATTGTTCTGCTGGCTTATACCAAGTTACCAGACAGAGAATTGCTCCTTAGGCTCAGTGAGTGAGATCTTTATTTTTAGTGTTGAAGACGAGAGGGTCTATCCTTGCTGGCGACTCATGTCTGGAGATTGTTACATTTGCAACCTGTCAGAGGATGTACTACACATGAAGAGTACAGAAAAATGTCTTCTTCAGGTTGCTTCACTTCTTCAGCTCTATTCAGTGAAACTTTTGCAAGCGTTTCCTTCTGGCTTTTCTTCCCCTCATGCTGCTTTTCCTATTACCCTTAACCTTGCAGTGTATTTTGAAGTATCACTCCGAAATGCCTTTTCAGCTACTATGGTTATCATCATTCAGTGTATTCAGAGGACTTCTCTTTAGTTCACAGATGGAAATATTTACCTTTTTTATTTTCCCAGTTTCTTCCTAAAAAAGTGAGAGCCCCCAAAACATATACAAGTGCTTCTCTTATTATCCTTTAAATTACAGTAAGATGTAGATTACAGTTACATGTATTACCTCTGTTACAGTATAGAAGATGCTGAAGGCCAAACTACAACATCACTTGCACCTCTACAACCTTCTTCAGAAGCATTAGCATAAGGGAGACCGTTGTGAAGATAAAGTTATACCCTGAGAGAGCTAATAAAGCAATGAAACTCATGAAGAATACTAACATCACAGTTCTGCAAACGTTTACATTCAAGACTGGTATTCATACTCAAACTACTAATCCCAGGATTTTCAAAGACTTTTGAAGGACAGAGGTACCTAATTCCATTTGACAATAGGATTGAGGAACCTAGTCCCCTGTCGATAGTTTTACTTAACATGTCACCTGAAACACAGGTAAAGTCCAATAAGCAAGGCAAACCACATCGCTCAGCCATTTGTAGCACTAGTTAGGGAGATATGTATATTCCAAAGGGATTAACTTGTCTGTGATCTGTTGTCAAAGCCAGTATCATACACACTGTGTACTGTGCTGAGTATGCTATCAATTGGTGACCATAAATATCTGCTGTAATAAGGCAGATACAGTCAGTTATACAGCTGGGACAGCAATAGAAGGGCACATTCACTGAAAAAAAATCAATTTTAATTAGGAAGACAAATATATTTTCTCCCAAAGGTTGCCAAGGTCTCAAGATTTATCTTTAAGGTGATGGAGAAGTAATCTTTTGCCATTTTATAGCTACTGGGTAGCACTGAACTGTGGAACTATTTCAGGTCCAAGAGAAGACCATAAGGTCTCTGAAGGTCTCATAACCCAAGGCAATAAAAATCACTGGCACATCATTAGCTTATTCCCTGCAACAGCAGCTTATGATTATATCCTTTGATTTCTCCAAGCAAAGGTTTGTTCAGCTTATTCTCAAACTATTTAGCAGTGATTGGGCCTATGCTGCTGCCTTCTTTCCTATTTATAGCTGAGGTTTGTGCCAGTAGATAACCCAGGTTAGCTACCATGTCCCCTGAAAACCAGGACAAACTATAAAACTTCTCAAATAGAAATCAGCTGCCTTGCCACTGCGAGTTACTTTGGGACATTCATTAAGGAAATTTGTTCTAGTAACTGAGAAAAGAAGCTATCCAGATATTTCTGGAGCAGTAACCAGTTGCTGTCAAGCCTTTCTATTTTAATGAGGAAAAGTTGGCAGTAGAAATGGAGAGTAGATACTTGCTGAATGTTTCTAGATGTCGATGCTCACCCTTCCTCTTTGTTGCTTCCTATTCATTCTGCTGGAAGTTTCCTCTCTCTGCTCCTCCATGACCTTTCACTTTTGTCTCTTGGACAAACTGTCAACAGTTGCTATAACACCACACACTTCTTCAGATCACCCCATCAACACCACCGTCAGGGTGACCCACTAGAGCTGCTTTGTCAACTTAATAAGGTAGCCTGCAAATAGCAGCCAGTTGTGTTTTTCCTTCTCCTTGTTGACTACTTGCAAGTAACAGACCCTGTATGTAACTAAAACAGCTGTACCAAGAAGTTCAGGATCCTCTGGCTCAAACTCAGCCTTAACCTTTTGTCTGCTACTGTCTTTATGTGATGAGGTTGCCAGGACAGATGTGTCTCATGTGTGTGTCTGTACAGTACACTGCAACCCCGGCACAAGATACTTACGTATTGCAGTGCCCACTCTGTCTGATGAAGGAATAAATACAAAGTCTGGGCAAACTACTGAAAAGTCGTAATTGGCAAGAGACTTCTCAGTCTGCTTTGATGAACACTAGCATTTGTAATAAAAATCATGAGCACTGGATCTTCTGAAGCACTACTGGAAAAAGATCTGTCAAACTGTCGCTGACACTCACATGTTCCTCTTCTCTACAATGGATTTCTATTACAGACTTCAAACATGCTCTGCTCTGAAAACACCCCATTGATGTCAAGATGTCTTCATCATATAAAATAAGTGCAGGGTACATAAGAGAAAGGCACAGCATGGCTCTGGAATTTTGCTTATTCTGGTGGCAGCATTCTAGTTTTGAGATGCTGGAATTGTCAACGAGCGGCTCAAACCTGCAGAACCTTTCAGGGTGTTCAATTTGTGCTTTTTACATCTCATTTTCTCCCTGCGATACATCCTATAATATATTACCATGGTGCTAGTGCTGTAGTTTTGTTTCAAATTGTAGTCAAATCAAAGAAGATTGTTTCTGAAACAATAAAATATTCCTGTGGCTTTTTAACACCGCAGCAATTTTAAGCTGCGCAATGCACACCATTCTGTATACTTATCTCTCCAAACTGTGAACAGCTTCCTGCCTAGCTGTCACAAATCTGATCCTGACATGTGCAAACTCAGCATTTCAGGAGTGCTGTAAACTCCTTACTTCCACTCACACAACTACAGTGGCTCAGCACACCAAAATCTGAGATCTGTGTTTACCCAATTTAAAGATTCATCCCTCAACAGCATTACTGTGCTCTTCGTGAGGCCTTGGACTAATTTCAAACCTAACAGTCTTACAAGAAGTATAATGCAGTCATTAGCACAAATGCAGAACATATTAATATTGATCAAATATATACAGGGAATTAATATCAGTCTGAATTTCAATATGCTACAAAATAAAGCTCAGTACTAAGACTGAAAGTATCTGAGTTTTGTTTCTAACTTGATCTTGGAGTCACTAAAGTGGTGTGAAAGCCATGGAAGAAAGCCCATGGAGGGAACTCAGACTTCGGAGAGACTTTTAGAGATTTATTTTGGTTGTAAATAAGAAACATGCATATTCTTTATAAAACACTAGAACAAGCATCTTTTAGATAATGTTTTATCATTCTAAATGCTGGAAAGCTTTCTGATTAAATGTGATTGCATTCACGGATGTTTTTATTATGTGATTTCAACAAACAAACTTGAGACTAAAATTCAATTTACTTTCAAGAAGCAATGAGAGAGGATAAATTTAATACAAACATATTGTGCCAGGCATGCTCTATGCTAGCCTGCAGACCTTCAGCAAAACCAGCCATCTGAGAGCAGCAGGGGAGAGAATGAAAGAGACAGAGGGAGGTAAAGAATGAGAAGGAGGGGGAGGAGAGCACAGAGAAAAAGACAGATAAGAGAGGAAAGTTCCTGTCAGACTTCTCTGTGATAAGACAGAGAAGCTGAGCACTGTGGGAGAAAGATGAGGGAGACTCTGAGCTGACTGTGTATAAAACAGAAAAACAACACATACAGCACAAGTCCAAGACACTACTCAACTTTCACAAAGTCAATGCAAAGTCTTCCCTAATTTCTCTGGTGGCATTGCCTCAAGCCGTCAGCAAATAAACTGAAGGCTCTGTCCCTCTCTTCTGAGCTTGACAATAGCGAGGGGCTGTTGAACACAGAATGACTCAGTCGGACCCTTGCTACTCAAAGCCATTCGGTAAGAGGGGTTCCCCTGGAATTACACGGAGGTTGCTTTTAATCACCTGGCTGCTCCCCCTACTACAGTGGCACACCCCAGTTGAGCAGAGGAAGTGGAGGCAGATGGACAGGACTGAGCACAGCTAACCAGCAACTCCTTCCACAGCAGGTTGCAAGAGTTCAAGGCCTTTGAACAGAACAATCTCTTTCAAGCACTTTTCAGCAAGTCCTAGCAAAAAGAAGAAAATAAAAATTCCCTGAAGACCTCTTAGGGGAGACACCAGCTTGTAAAAAGAGCACACCAGCTAACAATCTTGTTGCTGGGTTTTGTCTTTCCTCCCTCCAGTTCCCACCTTTTGCTCATTTTGTTTACTGGACCAGATTGTAAGATCTCTGGAACAAAACCTGTGGTGCTGCTTTGAAAATACACCATCTGCATGTTTGGTTTAGCAACACTGCTAACGAGAATATTGAGCGGGCTTCACCCTAATGACTCCTGAAACTTAGCTGAAATTGCTGGGACTCAGGATGTTCTGTTTGACAAGGATGCGAATGAATTTTTGCCAGGTATATACCAGCTAAACACTCTTCCTGTAAATACCAGTTGGTATAGCAATATATACATTGAATTCCTAGGCATGAAAAAAGGCTCTGTGCTTAATGGAGCTAGTTTATGTCCTTACAGCTTGAGTGGGGCTTGCTTGTAAGACAATTGGAGGCAGGACCTCTCTCTCAGGTCTCACATGGGCAAATAAGATAACTTTAGGATATCCTGCTTCTATTCATACCATTGCTTATTATTCCAGTTGTTCAAATCAAACACTTATCAGTGTTATAGATTTCTCTCTCAGATTATTTTGGTGAAAGGTTTGTAGTAAAATCTAACTTATCTGCAGGAAGGTGAAGATCAATGAACTTTTTCGACGAAAGTAACAGATCTATAAATATAACTCTGTAAACTTATGTTTAACTGACAGGGAATTTCAAGCAGCTTTAGATCCTTTTGAAAATCCCTCCTTTAAGCAAGGGAACTCTCAATGCAGAATTGGTTTTCTATCAACACATTCTCTCAGTCGCTATGTGGTTATCCTATGATGTACAATGATTTATGAAGACAGATAGGAGTAACTTTGACATTGTGAAAACCAGCAACTTCCCTGTTCCTTTTCTCTTCACCTGAATAACTTACTGGACCCCTTAAACAAATTAAAGAAGTAAGTAAGAGTGACTGGAAACACTGCTGGACTATTTAAGTAAGCTGCAGAGAACTACACTGGATAATTTATTCTTGTGAGAAACATAATGATCACCCAACAAGTTTGGTTAGGAAGGTGGTTTATCAGGCCACCTTGATATACTAGAGCAAAAAAATACACAGAACACCTACTGATGATGGATTGCAAGATATATTAATATGGAAAAGGATTGAGATTTACTTCCAATAGTAGATTAAGGTGCTCAAATGCAGCCAAGACCAGCTCTTTTAAAACAACAGGGACTGAGTTTCTTCTAGATAAGGACTTAATTTTTATTGAAAACCTACCACCTTCAAACTGCTCAAAAGTTGAAGCACTATAAAACTGTCAAATAACACCATTATTAAAAGCTTTATTTGACAAATCTTCTACTGCTGGGATAACTTGTGTGTTTGCCTTCTCTCTCACATGAAATAAAATCATTCACTTATGCAAACTGCTGACAGGAACGGAAACAAATGGGGTTCTCAGCACAGGGTGAAACACACTATCCCCTTTCTGCAGCTTAATGGAAACCATAATTATCCATAAATCATAAGGCACTCAGACTGGAGGGCTTCTCGACTCCATGTTGCACAATACTTTGGGAACTATTTGGGATGGGCTCACAGGAAGCTCTGTATGGTGTTCTGGAGTAGCTGGCAATTTGTCAGAAACAGCCCTCAGGTAGAAAACATCTGCAGGAAACTGCTTAAGGGAAGAAAAGTGACTGAACAGTATCTGACAACCAAATCTAGGATTTATTTTAACCTTCTTATAATAAAAAAGTGTTAGCAGCTCTGCTAGATGGTCTGATACATAGCCTTTTATCTGTGATCTTTTGCCAGCACCTGCTATCGATTCATGGATTTTTAAAGCCAATAAGAACATTTACAATTTTCTAGGCTGACCTCCAAATTAACATTAGCTTGTGTGAGCTTTCTCTTCTGAGCATCACCTTAGAACAGTCTGGTATGAGCAGCTGATGGATAAAGACTTAACAGTACAGCTCCCATCTTGGAAGGTCTGACTTGTAAGTGGGTCACAGCATTTGAGAAGATTTACCAGATTCAAATATCTTTGAAATATGCCCAGACTTCAGGAATCTTTGTAGCTGGAAATGCCTGGAGAGGTTTCTTGTTGCTTCCCTTTTAAAATAAAGCCTTTAAATAAATAAAGAACAAATTACAGTTCCTAGCCACTCCTCCAGGAAAACTGCAGAATGTGCCTTATTAGTTAAGTAGGCAAACTCCTTCCTTGGGAGACCTCCCCAGACACTGCATCATCCTGTATGCACTTTGCCATTGCTATCAGAGTTGCCTCCTCTAGTGAGTGATTTCTCCAGGCCTGGACAGCCCTCATGGGTTGTGAAAAATCCTGGTGGTTCCTAAGCAGATACGGCTAAATTTCCTGTGGTGCTTGTATGTATAAACTGAGGCAGTGAGAAACAAGAGATCCCTCTGGCCTCTAGGGAGCCTCCAACCTCAACAAGCAAAGGAGGAGCAAGAGCAGAGGAAATAAAAGACCTTCTCAGATCAGGTTATGTTTCGAATTTAATAGAGAATTTGGAACTAGCAAGGTTTTGTTTAAGAAACTAACCAAAATTAATTTTCCATGTTGCCAGGTAAAGAGCAGAGGGAGAAAAATCAGTACAGAGTGGAGGGGGATCTCAGCTGAATCACACTTGGAAAAAGGAGACTTAAAGTCCAGCTGAGCAGTTGCAAGAGCACGAAAACTCTAACACCCCTTCTGTAATGAATCCTGTCAATCAGAACAGAAAGGCCCGCTTGAAGTTAATGTTCCCTGAATATTTTCCCCATCTATTTTAAACTGTGAAGTCTGGAGCAGTCCTTTGAGATCTGGGAAACATTCTGCCTATTAAAAACATTATTGGGCACAAGTAATGAAATTACATTTTCAGGACCCTGAAAAAAACTAATAGCATCTCACAAACCTTCGCCATGTTCTACTGCAGCATTACTCACACAGTCATTTTCACTGTTTCATACTTTAAGATTTATAATTGTTTACTTTCTTACCAAATAACATTTTTGCTTTTTTATTCTGTCCTTGTGGTATGCTGTTCTGGCTCTGGCTGCACAGGATGAGCTCCAATGCCTATCATCAATTGGTAATCTAAGTTTTATTTTTGCTCTGCACTGCAACTCTAAATAAAAACTAAGTTGCTTTTCATTTGTTCTAGATTTAGCAGGCCCTGCAGTTTTGATAATATAAATTACATCTAAGCCTAGAAGACATTTTGGGTTTTGATTTAGCAGGAAATATATATATCTGCTTGTAAATGCTATCCACCCACAAAAGAAAAAGTGCTTGTGAGACACTCCGTAGCATTTACAGCATGATTAAAGGGTTAATGCATGATTACAGGGAAGCTTAAAACACACTTCTCTGCAGTGTTTCATGAAACAACCTGTATCCATGTTGTTCTCCTTTCTGACAAACTGAACAGGCTTTGGTTCCCCAAAGCCTCAATTACCTTCCTTATAATTTGCTAACACAACTTCTGCTCCAGAGCCAAAATAATAGAAGTGATCACTTCCCTTTTAATATTAGCAGTTTATTAGGGAGAGGGGCAACTTAGGGGAGGAACCGTCTGATCCATAAATCTGATTGAAAAAAGGGATCATCACTAAAATCAGAATTTAGAAGGTTTATTACTCATTCTAATAAAAATACACAGGAATCTGATTTTTTAAATTGCAAAAATGCTTTGAAGTACCAAATGAATCAAGCCCTGTATGGTAGCTATACTGCAGATATACTACTGTCTCTCAGGTGGTGCACATGCTGTGGTAGAAAAGACAGAGGGTAAATTGGGGAAAGGAAGTAAGGAAAACTGAGGTGCAAAGGGCTGAAACAAGTAGTTAAATGCAAGGACAATAATCCCAAGAGATCAGAGGTGTCCTGAGCTCCATCACTATCTGTGAGTCATCCTGTTTCACAAATCATTGAGGAAGTTGATGAAATTAATATACTTTTAAAAAGGCACTGAATTTATTGGCATAATATTCTTCAAACATCACTTAGGAGAGAATATTTTGCCTCAAATTGCTATTAATTTATGTCTCTTCTGGAAAGATGATAGCCTATTGGCTCTTTTTTTGAAGCAGAGCTACCTTTTCTTCACTCCTCTATTCCCATGCCACATTTTTGCCAAGAATACTGACAGCCCCTAAAATCTTACTTGTTTATTGCTACTTCCCTGTAGTTCCACCTTTTCTTGTGATCCTGAAAGAACTTATTAGTTTTCCTATAAGTCAGGCAGCCTTCTCTGAAAAACACCAAGAGCTGTGTCATCTACCCAGTCAGTAATTCAAACTCTGGCAAGCCTAGGAGCCCTCCTCTTGTGGATGATCTTGTTTTGTGCTTTTGGTCCATGTATGTGTGTGAGAGAGTGGAGGAAAAGCGAAAGACAGGATGAAGAAATATTTTCAAACATTAAACACCATTATTTTAACACTTTTCACCCTAAAGCATCAGATGAAAACAATGATGGAGAAAATGACTGTGAAAGGGAGAAACACTGTGCAATAAAACGTTCTTCACAGAAAGTCTTACTGCAGAAACTGAGTATTTCATTATTTATTCCAGACCTATGAGCCCCAGACTATTGTAGCACCTTAGGTGCTTGCTTTTCTACTCTTTGTTGACTTTATCTGAGCTAATCCAGAAGCTAATGCTCTCCTTCAGCTCGCACAGGTGCCTGCAGTGGGATTAGAGCTTTAAGACATACGCTTCCCTCCCCCCCTTCAACCCCTGAAACAATCAGGTGGGCCTCAGCAGGACAGCAGCTTTTGCCCCAGGGTGCATGGCCAGGATCCTTCTCATCAAGACAGGCTGGCTAGTGTCTATATAGGGCCTTCTGGACGTGCATAAGGAGTGTGGCTGGCAGCCCTACCACGAGCTAACTCAAGCGATTTTGCCTGTGGCTGTCCATTCCTTATTGCTAGTAAAGTCATGCCTCACAGAATATAGATTTTTCTGGCTTGATAACAGAGATGGAGTGGTAATAGGTGCTGGGGGAAGGAGATGAGAAAGTGTTAGAGTAGTGGCACTTTCAAGCAGTGCAAACTTAGCCCAATTTACTGTGGTAGTTCATGGTGACTGACTGAAAATCCTTATTCAGATCTGGTATCATGTAAAAAGAAAAACTTCTAATGGTTACAATGTTTCTGGATTCCCTGTCCAGTGTCAATTTTGTCAAGTGTTGAATAATTTCAATTGGAAAAACAGGCAGAAAAATTTACAGGTAATCAGCATTGCCAAAAACCATGGACTAAACTGGCTGAAATGCTGTAGCACAAATTTCAGCTTCCAGGGAAATTTTGTTTTGCAAACAACTTTACAATAGGCACCTTAAGGGAACAGAGTGAATATTGTTAAACATGTGCAGAGCTGTATTTGTGTAGCCATAGAAATTCACTGCACAAATGAAAAGGAATGGATCTTCTTTTGCTGGACTTGAGTTCAGTACAGCGGTTGAGTACGTTTGAAGATACATTCAACTAAATTTCAGCCTTACAATCCCATGTGGTCCCTGGGCTATAGCAGAACCTGTCATAAGGTGTCAATGTAATCAGAAATTAATATACAAGGAGTATTTTAGCATTAATAGCACAACAGACAGCTTAAGCAACAATTCCAAAGTGACAGTTTCTCACCTCAGTGGGTCTGACATAATGCTTATCCTTGGCCATACTAAAAGGTATATTTTCACTTCGGCTATATAACTGCATAATTTGCCCCTCAGCACAAAAAGAAAGCACCATCTATATCCCAAAGCGCTGATAGCACAGGCTTACTTTCTGCGGCATAAGTTACCATTCTTTTGGGTGTCAGTGGTTAAACATCTACACATATAGCAAGGAGAACTCAGTGCTTTGAAACTGTTACTACAATGCAGCAAAAGGGTCTCATGGTTTTAGTCAGTGTCTTCCTCTGCTAAGCAAGGCCACCCTACAGTAAATTATGTAGGGATTAACATGGGACTGTTTCAGAATAAATTTTCACCTGTAAAATAACTTTACAAATATCACTGCATTTAAACAGACTGAGCATCACAGACATCTTGGGGAATTCCAACAGATTCTCTATTTTATACATTTTTTTTTATCGCTGTGAAAACACCACAATATAATCTCTTTCCCCTGAATCCCGCCCTTGCCTCACCAGTCAGGATTTTATTCTATTTTTAACCGGCCTGCATTGTACAGTCTCTAACACTTGGATAATGAAGTGATTCAAACCATTCCTACACAAGCCAATGCCAGTTTGGTTCTCATGTTAGTAGGAACACTGGGAGCTCCACTGGAGTAAAGTACTTACAGCTGCCCACATTTTAAGCACCATGTCATCAACACTTACTCACAGCAGGCTGAGTTGATGCAGTACTGCCAGCACTAATGGCCTGTCTCTGTGAGAGCTCCCAGCACTGCTGGTACCACTAGAACGAGAGTTTTGAGGGCATGCACAGAACTGTACCAGCTAGATAAAGGTTTACTGAAGATTTTCAGCCTTTGTGCCTCCCCATGTTGATTTTGAGAAAGCATGTCAACTGCTCACATTCAGTGCTGTGCATGAGGATTTGAACCTAAGAACGCTCCTGCCTTTGTGCTCAGACTGCTACACTATCAGCTTCTACCAAAGAACAAAGAAAATGAATAAGATGAAGATACTCAGCAGGTCAGCAATATCTTTGAAGAGAGGGATTTAACTCAGTCATTAATCAGCACGTAATGCTTACATAGCATGCCTTTCTTCACTGTTAATGATTTAACACCATGATTTACCAAGGCACTGAGAGAATGCCTGAATGGAGGGAAAAAAGTACAGGAATATAGCCTGTGGTACTCCCTGCCAGAGAATGAATCTACCCATGCAGGAGTGTCAATTTGATAATGAAATATAAAATGTATGGTGAACCCAAGAGGGTACTTCACATATTGCTATGACCAATGCTGCTGCTCTCTCTACCCATTAGACTGGATCAGCTTCTTGCAGACCCAGACAAAAAAATATGGTTACTCTCCTCCATTGACAGAAATTGTTATTCACTCAGGATACCATTTCCAATGAGCACTTTCTTATCTAGACTTGCACTGGTGAAAATAGTGAAACCAAATCAAATGGCAAGTGAAAATAAGAATTCAGTATTCTAAGAAGGTTTCCTCTTTTAATATTAACATTAGAACCCGAGTTACTGCCCTTCCCTTCAATTACTCTGTTACCAGTTTGGCTGAGAAATTGAGATTAGCATTAATTCACCAGATCTGATGAAAGAAATTTCCCTTTTAAACAAGAATTCTTATCTGTCAAGACTATTTTAACCTATAACAGTGGTTTTTAAGTGGTTTACTCTATGGCATCTGAGGATTATTTGTAAGGGATCCGTAAAAGGAAACCATGAAACTCAAGCCTGCTATCATTGGGTTTAAATTTCCTTACAGGAGTTTAGATCTCCAAAGTTTTTATAAACCATACATAAATATGTTTGAAACAACTTTGATCTAGGAAAAATCCCATGTACAAAATATGCTGTTAAATCTGCTGGTTACTTAACAGTGGGATAGTTTGTTGTCTCCTGGGAGAAAGGCATCTGAACTATTCATTAGCATCCTGAAATGCTGTGGAAAGACTTGAAAAGGTACCAATAAATGAAAGCCATAAGGAGAAAATAATTTAAGATATATGATTTAAATTAAGACAAAATTCTGAATCTGTGAGAATTTGCCCTCATTTGACATTAGAATCATTGAAAATAACGATGCTCAATGACAGTTTCAATCTTTCTGTCACAAACACCATGACACTTCCTTTCCCTTTCTGTAAAGCAGATGGGAGCAGCAATAACAATGTTGAATAACATTTTTACTGAATGAAACTGAATTCACTCCATTATTTATTTGTATAAAATCAGATGTAATTATACTGGCCACAAACTCCATGATCCCATAACCCACGTCAAACTTCTAGTTCATTTTGGAACTAAGCACACGATTTTTGGAGTTCATGTCCTCAAAAAAAACCCCAAAAAACAACGAAGTGATACAAACAAAAAAACCCCTCTAAATAACCTAACCCAAGCCACCAACCATCCAAAGCCTTCACATACAGGCTCAAGTATAATTGTACAAGAATCTAAGTGAAAATGTGGTTCTCCTTTTTATAAAATGTTAATCTTTAACCTTATACTGAAACAGCGGATTACAGAAAAAAGGCACTGTCTCAAAGCCCCTATGTTTGCAAGTTCATATTCTACACATTTATGGATTAACAATCACAAAATTCTAAAGTAAATGGGGCAGAATTGTTTATAATGAACTAAGTTGCTGTTGCATCCTCCCATAGGTAAGCACAAAACTCTGCAGGAATTAATGGATCCAAAAATTTTGAGCATAAGGCAGTAGGTGTTTCATATCATCTCAATTATCCATGGTCCAGTTTCTGACTGATGAAGTGGTACAAACTGCGCAGGGGTTATTTTCTTCAAAGCCAATTAGCTTTTCATTCCTAACAGAGAATTCTTCTAAGTACCTGCTACTGAGTTTACTGAATCCAATATGAAATCACAGATCAGCACATTTAAATTGGGATTGATTGACTTGATGCAGAAGAGCATATAAAGTTGCACTATCTCAGCAAGAGTAAGACTATGCTGCCATGGAGCAGAGGTAGCTACACCCACAAACACTGCAGTATGAGAGACATCCAATTGAAGGTTAACTGGTACCCAGGAGTGTAACAGCTCAAATCAGGACAGTTAGTTGTACAAAACTGAGCTGAAAGGATCCTTAATGAATCTTGCAAGAATGTCTCCAAGAAGTCTTTTCCTCTTTAACCTGTCATCTCAGCAATTTAAACTTGGTGTAAACAAGGGGAGCTTTTTTCTGTGGACTGAGCTTCTTTCCAGAGATGTTGGTATGAAACAAATGGGGCCTCCTCTTCCCCATGTGTATGCAACTGAACAAAAAGGACACACTTAACACAAGCACCAAAAGCTGTCTGAACACTGATGTTAAATACCACCCTGTGCTCCGCTTGTAGTTAACGCAAGCTACACATGATCAGCTCTTCAAGATCAACACTTTGTGTTTGGACACTAACATTCTCCCAGAGATATAAAGAAACCAAATGCTTGAGGCAACAGATTTCCTGAGTCTGGGTGATACCAGTTTCAGTTTTCCCTGTTCTGTTAGACTCAGATTTATGCTGCATCAAAGAAAGTACAATTACTGCTTGTGCAAAAGTTGGTTCTGATCTTCACTACGCTTGCACTGATAAATATGAAACCCAGTTCAGTCCAAGTCAATCAACCTGGACTAATAAATAAGAAGCATGTATGACCTGGGAGCGGCACTGGGCTCAAAGGCTTTTCTGCCAAGAGGGAGCTGGAAAGTTCAGCTTTAGGTAAGAAGTTATAGCACTGGAAGTTACCCCCCACCACCTGAGAATGCTTGAACTACAAGTGCATTTGACAGTTAACTCTGGAAAAGACATGACACAGTGAATAAAAGCATCTGGCCAAGACATGGCCCCTGGTGACCTCATTCTCTGTATGAATTTCATCTCAGAGATATGGAGGAAATGGAGAGAGAGAGAAAAATTGATATAAAACTGCTGACACTTCAGAGATGATATTTCTAACTTATGAAATGCTAAAGCTCCTTTCTGCTAATACACTCTTCAGTGGTTAGCATTAGATCCACCTGGAACAATGGACAAAAAAGAATTAACATAGCCGCTTTTTATTCCTTTCACACAATCTGTTTCCATTTTAAAAACAATTTTGTAAATTCCTCACACTCCTTTTGTTTAATCAATTGTGATGTAGAATATTAATTTCTAAATTGCATGAATCTTAAGTATTTGAATACCCCTGTGGTCCTAAACCCTCTGCATCAGTTCCGTGCATTTATCTTTGTTAGCAAGTGACAACTGTTAGTAAGTGATACAGTGCTTAAAGAGTACAGTTAAAGAGCAGAAAGATCACAGCTGCTGTCGTATTAATATTTAGAGAGCAAATTTAATAAATACCATATCTCACTTTATGTTATTATCTGCATTAGCGCTATCAGGTTTTAAGGGAATACAGGAGATGGTTTCTTATCCATCAGGTTGTCAGAAGCAGACAGGAGGAAAATCAAATGTTCATTTACTCACATCTGGTGTTCCACAGGGATCCATGTTTAGACCCCTACTGTGTTTATCTGTATAAATGGTTTCTATCTATCATCTAAATCAGAAGAGTTTATGTGTAGGACAAACAATATCAGATAAATATCCTTATCCACTAACTTGGTATAAAAGTGCAAACCAAATGCACATGGCACATTGTAATTTCTGCTATTTACTGAGGTTATAAAACTTCCCTCTTTCTTCCACTTCTATTTTCACTTGAGTTTCATAACTTGATTTGCAACCAATTATTACCCTCCCCTTTTCCTCATGTTTTTAATCATTACACTGATACATAGCTTCTGTTTTTCTTGTACCATATCAAGAAGCTGGAAAATTGGTTTTAAAAAGTGTTATAAACAAGTAACGCTGAATATAACATGAAAGAAAAGCAGAGATACCCCTGGAAATGAAATATTCAAACTAAGAGATATACTGCATCTTGCTTCAGGGAACCTGCTACAGAGGACAGAGACGCCGTGGCAGAAGCAGCGGTATTACACAGAGCTTCTTGCTACGGCTGCCATTATTATTCTCCTCTCTTTATCAGATCTTTTTACGATGACAGCTTCCTTCCCCCCAAGGAGGAGTTGGTAGAATTTTATATGGGAAGAAAGGAGTAGAGAGGGACCATAAGTGGATGCATCTTTGACACTAACAGCCATTTTGCCTTATAGGGTTTTTTACATGAGTTAAATTGTTTATCTGAGTAATTAATACATAAATATTGAGACCATGAACACCTGCAATTTAACTTCCCATCTTATACAGCGATCTGGCACTGTTGCTAGTCTCTTTCTCTCAAGCAGCTATATGAAGTCCATATAACAGCTATGTCTTCCTGCAGTGACAACTGTATGAAGGACATTGAAATACTGTCCTATTTCAAAATACCCCCCTATAGCACAATGGGTCTTTCCCAGCATGAACGCAAAGCCAGCTCTGTTAGAAAAGTGACTTTATTTATCCTCTGCCCTCCAGTACTGCTCTTTAACCAAGCCAAATAATGTATGTGAAGCAGGAGTAGCCTATTTCTAAAACATAAAACCTCATATTGCTCTTTCTCTGCCTTCTGATTTCTATGCATTAAATTCATGTGCTCCATTAATATGAGCACCCTGGATTTGGCTTTAAGCAGCAGAGCAGAATCTAGCTAGTTCTTTAAATAAGAGTTCCCTGCTGATTGTGTTGTATCAGTTAAAATAATAAAAGCCTGACTCTGTTTTCTTCAATCCTGGCAACACAGCCATACATTTGCTTTAACTTTCAACTATTAACAATAGTGCTATTTTGAATGTCTCATCTGCCTTAGTTAATCAGGCATCATTTTCTCCAATAAAATACATACACACCAATAAAGTCTGTAACTTTCCTTGAATCTTGTTTTAAGAAAGATGTAGTTTCAAATAATTAAGAAGTAATAGATTTTACAATATCTATAGGTAAGAGCTCCACATCTGCACATATTTTGCTATGAATAACTCTGTGCAAATCAGATTAGCTCCTCAAAACACTGGAGGTATTCTTGCTCTTTCCAATATGATGCACAAAACCATTTGACCATCTATGGGCAAAGGCTTTCAATTCACATGCTGTCAGAAACATTTTGCTACATATACTTTTGATTACTATCGTATTGGAAAATATCATAAACTGAACAAACAATACAGAACACGTTCATTAACATGCACAGGATGCATAAAGAGAAAACAATGTTAATATGCCTTTCTCTCTGCAGTAAGAAAGAGAAGACAGAGGAGATAAAAATGTTTACCTCAGCAGGAAGATGTGTAAATGGATTTAAAGAAAACGGTACATTTAGACTGGCAGCTAGTACCTCTACCAAACTGAAAGGGCCTGTGAAGGATGCAGGGGAAACTGCCCCTATCACAAATCTGTGCTAAGGACCCACTCAGTATTAGGGAAAAGTCTAGAACCTTACCTGCTTTTGCTTCAAGATGGCCTTAAGACACAAAAAAACACATTTTACAAACATACTTTATAGAGTTCCGGGGCCAGGGTTAATATGCTAAAGCAGTGATACACACTGGCATGGGAATGCATTCCTACAATTTCACATGCACAGCTAAGACAAATTAATAGTTATCTCAGGGGAAATACATAAACTGTTCAATAATTATAATAACCCTGGTTTTATTTCTTCATTGTACCATATAGTTTAAAATAGAATTATTAAAATTTAATTTTGAGCTTCATTTACCTTCAAACCCCACATCTGTGAAGTAAAGCAATGCTACTAGCTCCTTTAATGTGGGAGAAACAGAGGCTCAGAGATGTAAAGGCCTCAACCAACAGTCATATAAGAAGATTAAGTGCAGAAACTGCTCTCTAGAACATCAAACTAATAACTGGACTTGACTGTCCTGTTCTACTCCACTTCCTTTTGCTCTCTATTGCAGGAAAGCCTCAGTGCTTCCCACTGAAGTAGCACGCCACGTTACCTGTTGTAACTGGACTCAGGGGCTGTCAAATAGCAGGAACACTGCAGAAAGCATGAAGACTGATGCAAGCTTTTCTGCTGTATATACATCCAAACACACATGAACTAAATTGTTCTAAATATGCAGAATGCTCAAAAGCAGTAGCATCCCAACTAAGATTTTGTCTAATTCAAAGATACACTACACGTTTCATATTTTCTTTCTCTCTGGTAGAACTGGATAAACACACATGCAGAAAACTCAGCTCTTGTTTTAAAGCAATGTACAGATGGCTGCTTTAACTCTGAAGTCTCAGGAATTACCAAACTTGATAAACACCCAGCCCCTATATATTCCAGATGAGAACAAGCAGCACATAACATGTACTTTCTGTGTACAATAATTTTTTACTACGTATTTAAAAAGCTTGATACTGTCACAGTGTTTTGCTTTTAGCAGTGGGCCACCTATTTTGTTGCCCTGGTGTCCTCTCTCCAGGCATTTCTCACTGCTATTCAGTTGGCCGTGCTTTCCATACATAAGGGACTCTCTCCAACTCTGTATCTTCTTTAGGGATTGAGCCTAATTGGCACTTAAACTCCAAATCCCCAATTTTGATGCTCAGTATGAACAGTGAACAGAAGTTCCTTTTTGTTTAGGTGCACCAAATAACCTTCTGGCAAAATTTGGTGCACCAATGCTTTGTTGAAATAGCCTTGCAGAGGGCAAGTAGCCCACGTGATAAGGAAAAGTTTAGGCAAACCGTAGCACTTCAATCTGCCATGCTTCCATGAAATAGGCCTTTGCTCCTGCCATATATTCTACAGCTGCTTGTAACTGACATAACCAGCAGGAAAAGAAATCAAGCCATGCCCATGCAAAGACAAGACTAGCTAATGGATGGTACAATCAACCTGTGCAGCTTCATAGAGCTGGGAAACTCACTGCCAAAAGACAAAAGAGTTCAAGAACAAACACTTCTGTAACATTCATACAGAAGACAACCACAAAAATGGGCCTGAGCTTTCTTATTTACAACATGTCTTTCCCAAAGCCTTCTATGAAATGCTGTTCCCCTTTCCAATCAATGGTACCAACAATTTCAACTGAAGCAACAGTTGAAATAAACATGCATAAAAGATCAACTGATGGAAATTTAGATGAAATTACAGTTAACATTAAATTTAGTATTAAATGTTCTAGCAGTGCTCTACGAAATTGATAAAGAATATACCACAGTGAAATAAATATAAAATTAAAATGTTATTTAAAAGCAGAGCACAGTAATGGCTACAATCACAAATGGGTATAAATGGCTAGGGTTTATGCTATATATTTAATTGAACCCATGTTTAATGAAGTATGGATCATTGTGGTAAATTCTACTTATATTTGGAGTTGACATACCATTTTTAGGACTTCAGATGAATTTTACTGCTGCTTTTCATGTTAACTCTGCTAAACTTCAAAATTTACAGCTTATACTGTGCGGATTAGTCCTGGATTTGGATATATCTGGTACAACATCACTTCACACAAAACTTTTCAAGCAAACATTTCTAGTGTAAATAAGTAAAATTTGCATACAGTTTCAGTTCCTACACTTAAAGCACACTATCTGTTGGCATATATGTAAAACATATTTTCAAGTCAATGGCAATTTGCAGACCTACAAGACAGCTATATTCACCCTGGCATTCTTTCCAAGTTGGGTGTTTGGTCAGGCCATAGGCTGAAGCAAAGCGTGAACAACTTTGCTGAGGTTACAAACCAATTCCTCTAATATTTTCTTTCCCAGACTAAACAGAAGAAGATTTAGATATTTGCCACTTAATGAACAGACAGTGCAAAAATCACTGCAGTGAGAGTCAGGCTGTACCAATTTCAAGTGCCTCTGAAGCTTCCCCTGCGGTGCCCTGAGCATCTCAGAGCCCCCGTGGTGATAGCTCATCTGGAACACTCAGCAACAACACAGCATACCCTGCTTCATTTCCAACACCCTGATTCATGTGGTATCTGCCACTGAAAGCAATCCCGCCAGCACAGGAGAGGAGCTGCAGGAGTCAGAAACAACGACTTCAATACTGCTTCATTACAGACCCAACTTAAATTCACACACATGGGGAAACCAATATGAGATGTCGATCCTAAGGGAAAAAGTACATTTGGGGGATCTTTTTCCAGGGACGTTTAATCCACCTCTTTGAGAGCTTTTAAATAAAGTTTTCTTCAGAGGCACATCAAATCATACATCAAGGAGGCAAACTGGCTTTGCAGCATTGCAGTAATCAGAAGGAAGACTTGATGGAGAGCACCATCTCTCATGTGCTCATAAATTGGTTTCTCTCCTGCTTTCATTATGCACTACTGGAGTTATGTTCATTGAAGTTAATGGGAGCATTTCCATGGACTTTGGTGTGTAGCAGGTCATATAATAAGTTCCTCCATATGTTGTAATCTGAGGGCCAGAGCAGCAGTAGCTCATTTTAAGCACTATTTTAGGACTTGATGGATGGCAAGGCTCTGTTTTCCCAGTTTTTCAAGGACCAAAGTAAAAAAAAAGCTAAATACAAAACACTTCATGGCATCCCCTCTTTTCTTGGTTGGTTGTTGGTGGTGTTGGGGAAAAATGAGCACTCAGTATAGCTGATAAATCACTTTGTCACCTTAATCTCTTATTGATCTCAATAAAAATTGTATTTTGTTTCTTAACAAAAATTCACCAAGAAGGACATTACATCCAGGGATGTGTATAACGTAGGAAGTACTCACCATATAACATTCTTATTTATGGATGAGATATGGATTTTTTTTTTTTTGAAAAATCTTCAACTGTTTTTGTAAGGTGAGGTGTCTTATTTTTAAAGATGTGCTTGACTAAAAGGCAGGCTGTTTACCTACTACACTAAGAAGCCATATCTTACAGTGAGGTTTTATATAAAGAGATTATAAAAACACTTTCCTGAAGCAGTAAAGGTAAAGGAATACAGTGCTTTCTCCCACTAAATCTGTTCTGTTACTTCAGTTTAGTTACCACCATCATTTAATTTTGTTTCAGATGATGGGAAATCTCAGCAAAAAAAGAATGAGAGGTGACTGCTACAGGAGCACTTACATTTCCTCACAATGATCAGTTTGAAGCCTCACTCACATGGAGAGCACAAAAAGCCCAAAAACTAACTGCCTCCCATGTTGGCATTTGCTTTCTGATCACCTCTGAGAATATAAAAACCTACACTTGAGCAACAATCTGAACTAATATCAGAGGCACACTGGTAAAAGAGAATGCCGTGTCTCTAGCTTAGCACAGGATGCATTTTGGAAGAGATGGAAAAGGAGACCTTTAACTCTTTTGCACAATAATACATTAAGGTATTGAATACAGATAACATGAGCTGCACCAACAAGCATCTGACATTGTCCTACATCTCGCATAGATGAATTGTAACTGAGTCCAATTATTCTTCACCACAATTTGTTTGAAGAATCCCCAAGCCTTTCTCCTTTCTCTGTAGTCTAGCACAGTCTTTACTGTTAAAGGCTTTAGTGCACCATAACTCTGTTTGCAACCTGAGTTGTATAAGATTAATATGTGCTTGTAATAATTGCTTAATAAAGGTTCCCATTTTCGTCATACGATAATGTTATATGAGGGCCAGAAGCCTTTCCATTTCATTTTACATAACACACAGGGGTGCACCCAAAACTGGCTCCAAGACCTCATTTGCCTATTTCACAATTTATCCATGCTATCTTCCTGCCAAGGAAGGCAAAGCACAGGAAAAAGACTCTGCAACCCCTCTTTGCAACTGTATTTAAAAAAAAAAAGCACTCTGCAAAGTCACCAGGACTCGGGCCTCAACTTTCTACCTATGAAGTACAAGTCAGAGCCTATACCAAGCATCCCTTCATTCTCCTTCTGAAGGAAATTGTGTGGCCAGATAAGCATGTCCTTAACATCAAAGATTTATTCCTCAGAAAATTATCATCAGAACCATCTCCCACATGACATAATCCATTCTACACAGCAACAGTTACACCTTTGATTTTTTCCAATTATGGTATGTGCTGGTTTGGAAGGGTTTCAAATCCAGTATTCCAAGCAGACCATGGAAACAGGCTTTCTTAGCATATAATGTCTGTGTGAGACTGTCCCATATATAGGCTAATTTTTTTTTATCTTAACATTGGTCACTAAATCTGTTTTGTTACACAGTGCCATTGTCACAAGATTAACATTAAATTGAAGCAAGAACTATTTCTTTTTCATCTTGAAATTACCCAAATATTAATGTAGATTTAGAAATGAATACAGAGATTCTTCATGTTTTTCATGTTCTACTATTCAGTCTGCTCTGCTGCTTCACAGTCTGGGCACATTCTTTTTTAGACTTTGGAGAAAAAGAAAGTTCCAATAGTGCCCACAATAAACCAGAAGGCACTTACTCCCTGCTCATTCCTGTAAGAAGTGAAGCTGAAGAAACACTTTCTTTGTTCTTTATTTGTTTTTCAGGGTCAGAAATTCAAGGCACATTGCACAGGCTTCTTACACCATGGCTAGAGGTCAAATCTCGTAATACATGACTTGTCAGTATCTTTTAGCACAATTGATAGTAGTGTGCTGCTGACTCTTGTTTTCAGACCTAGAAGAAAATGTCCGGAGCAGCTGAGGTTATATGATAGATTTCATAAAATATCACCAATTCTCAGGAAGAAAGATGGTGTTGGAGGCTAAGAAAAAGGGCTGCACATCAACCTTACAAAATGCCGGAGTTTTGATTGATGTTTGAAGCTGGTCATTAACAACAGTGACTACTGCCATCCACAAAAATCTCTACCTACTTTAGCAGGAACTCATGTATGTAGCAGTAGCATTTACAGGCAGATGTCCCCATCGCAGATTTAAACAAAACAAGCCTTGTTCCTTTATTATAGTATTTTTTTTAATCTGCATAAAATGTAAAGGTGAAAATCTGGCCCCATTGGAGTAGCTACAAAATGCTATTTATGAGGAGGGAGGTGGAGGAGAACGTTTGTGCATGTGTGTGTGTGTGTGTGTGTGTGTGTTAAAAGGCCAGAATTAGTCTAATTTTTCATAAATAAAAGGAATGGATACAATCTCTGTTACTATGGAAAATCAGCTTCCTGTAACATGCAATTGATACACTCTCCATTAAAACTATATACAAAAGTGTTTCCAGCAGATCTTATGAAAAAGAAGGTAAATGCAATCAGCAGATGAGGCTACAATTAGAAACAATGATTGGGCAGTGAATCCAAGCTTTAGTGCTGGAAAAAATGATAGTCATTATTTCTTATTTTGAACTCAGTTTCAATTAGCTAATGACAATAAAATCTTTTTAGGATTCTGATGGCTCACTAAGAACATATGAATACGCAAGAGCAGGTGTTTTTCCATTAATTGCTCCATCTATTTCCCTAGCAATCAGTGGTGTAAATAAATCACACACACACGCACACTTCAACAAGATTCTCTCCTCACTTGCTTTTTTTGCAGTTCTGCTCAGGTTACAGCAGTAGGGAGGATGGTAAATCATCATCAGAAAAATGTGAAACAACACATGCACTTGGAGTTTCTCACTTTTCTTCCCTCTATCCCCCTGAAGCCCTGGATTACCTTCACTTGCATCAGGACAGTACAATATCCATTAACAGGGAAAGAGGCAAGATCAGTCAGCCCACACTGAAAAGTCAGCAGGGACTGTTCTTCAGTGCACCTTGCTTCAATTCAAAACAAACAACCTTTTGTGTATAAACAAAGCCTACTATGATATTTGATTGGAGATTGGTATTAGCATTTCCTTTGCCCATATCCTTGCAAATTCAAGGAGAGAAGGCTTATTTTCATTACTGGAGCTTTCTTTTTATCATAATTCCCACTTAACAAAACTTTTCAAGAAGTTACATTTTTAGCCTTCTATTATTCTTCAAGGACTCTAACTTTTCGTATAGATTATATTAACAATTATTATCACAGACGTATCATATCCTGCCAGCCTAAGTAGCTGAAAGCAAGGAGATTTTACTTGACACACTGAAACATTTATATTTTTTAAAAAAATTCAGGCACAGAATGGAGAACAAGTTTCCATTGCATACACAGTAAAGATGATAAAGAAAAAGACAAGTTCCTACACCTAGATTTTAAAAGGAAAGATACACAGAATTATTCCTAATTTCAAAGAAAAATATGTTACAACTTTTGTCATCTGATTTTAGTGCAGTTTGCAACAATCTCAATTTGAAATAGGAGCACTAGGAAATTTGGCATGGTCATGTTGGCATTACCTATTGACTTCCAAGAGAAAACAGTGACCGCAGAGGAATGAAGTACCCCAGGTGAGATGCTGGCAAGGCTGGGAATGGCAAACATGACACAAGAGGAAGTGCTGTGGACTCTACAACAGATGTTTGCACTTGGCATAGGAGGAGAGGTGTAAAAAGCAACACCTGATTGAAAACCTACCTGAATGAAATAGGCCTATGAATGTAACACTTTCGTTATTACATGGAAGCTGTCTGAAAAGCAGCTTGGGAAAAAATCTAAAGCTGACTTTACTTTTATGTCCCAAGCTAGATTGAAAAGTTTATGTGACTTCTGATAATATTAAAAAGTCCTATCAGGATAACGTTTTACAGCCAACTCAGATCCCTGTCAGTCAATAAGTTCACACTATGTGGCAGAAACAGCTCTAACATCAGAACTATGAAAGTATCAAGGTCTGAAAAGCATCTGTGGTCCCACTGGATTATGGTGAATACCTAGAGCATCTCTTTTACCAAAATAATGGGTACAACCCTTGTGAAGACTGAGCCTTAGGTGGTTCTTTGTGCTACAACAAAATATTTATCCCAAGTTAATTGCTTTATTATGGTCTTCCAACACAAGAAACTTACATATTTCAGAGCAAGGTTCTTGTGCTTAGGCAATTAACAGGAAATACATATAATGCCTTTTTATAAGAACACAATTAAAGGTTAATCACACTTTTGTCGTGGTTGACAATTAGCAGTCTTCCTCCCCCAGAGATATAATACAGCTCTGTCATTATCATTATCAAAATCTCAAGCCCACTGAGGGAGTATTAGATCTCTCCAGAAAAACAGGTTGGGAGAAATCCTGGCTCCACTGAAAACAACAGCAAAACTCCCATTTTCCCAGCTCTAATTAGCTATGGTTAAATTATAGTGATCATACAATGTACTTTGCTAGAGCTGATGAAAGAAGAAAAGCAGATCTTAATATTCAATGATCTCTCTTGAGTAGTGACTCTGAAGCAAGAATTTCTGAACTCGTTTTGAGACAGCAATCCTCAGTCTTCCATTATCCTTCCCAGGAAGACCACTGGCTTCAAACACCAGCTAAAAATGACAGTGTAACCATTTTCTTCTCATTACTATGATTCTATGGCATGTCACAAATGTTATGTCATATTTTTTTAGTGCATGTATTCACGATCTTCACTACTGTTGTGCACTTATTTCCATCTATCATTGGCAGTACATCAGAAGGTTTTATTGTTCTTTTGCTGAATTACATATTAACCTATTCTCAATTAAAACATACAAATTTTCCTTTTTCAATTTACTCAGGAGCAGCTAATGGCAGCTGAAGTACGTTCTCACTCAACATATACTGAAAGATACCTGTATCTGCCAGTATTTCCTGCAGAAAGGTAACCATGAACAAGTTGCTTCCCAGCCATCAAAGTCAGTGGCGGTATGGGAGCAGCATATTTAAGAGTACAGCTCAGCACTGTCTGATGTTCAGCTTGGCTATAGTGTTGCAAGAAACATCATGCACATCAACCTCATTGCCTCCTGGCATATATGACACTAGCATGTCACTTTAGATGAGTCATGTGCAGGGTTTCAGACCAAGTTCATTAGACTTGGCCTCTAGACTGCTCATCACACAGAGACTGATGTAGGGTCAGCTCAACATTGTCATTTTAATTCAATGCAGGCTATTGCTTTCTAAAACCAAATTCTTGATTCTTTCATCTGGAGAGTATCTTCAGCAGGAACAGTGTAGTTCTGGTGTGAAAGTCTGGTGTAGCAGGAGTCTGCAGCAGGGGCTGCAGGACTGGGGCTGCCCATGCAGGATGCAGCTGCATCCACCAGGACACAAGTGAGCCCTTCATCAATGGTGCATCAATAATACCAGCATACCTGCTTTGTTGTTCTCCTTTCTCTATAGGAAAGGCTTCTTCTGCAGAACCTTTGTTACCCCTATCCTTCATGACCCAGAGACTCCAAGTGCAGAGCCACTCTCTTCTGCTCTATGTTTTTGCCAAATGTAAGAGGTTGCATTAGGCCAAGTTGAAGGGACAGTTCAGCTCACTTCAGACTTCACTCTTCCTACTACTGGAGTTACAATGCTGTGTGAAAAGCATTACTCCACCCTGTTCCACAGAAACAGTGTGGGACCAGATATCAGTACCAAAAATACCTTGATAATGCCTGTATTTAACACACTTTAAGTAAAAATCCCAAAATGTAGAATCAGAGTAACATAGTATTGTTATGTTGCCCATCTCCAGAAGAGAAAAGACAGAGTTGTTGAGATATGCAGAACAAGAAACCAATATTCAAGTTAAACAAGCATTGACATGAAGCCGCTATTGGACAGGACGAAGCAAAATGAAACCCAGTAATGGCTATCATGATATACAGCATAGCAAGGAGTGGTGAGACTTCTGATATTTTCCTTGTGCCATATCTCTGCTCTTCAGTTTTGCAAGCTTTTAGCAGGTTTACATTGTTATAGTTAACTTTCTACATCCTCCAAACACTAGACTCAATAGAGTTCACATCTGTAGCAGAGACTTCTGTTACTACTTGTAGCCTGCAAGAAAAAGATTTTATCCCAATCTGGGTTTTTTTGATAAGAGAGATAATTTTTTGATGCAGGTGCATGCTGAGAAGATCTGATTGTTCACCTCTGTTTTTAAATACATCAGCTAATTAGCACAGCCCACTGTTTTATCCAGCTGCAAGCCTAACATGTTCTGGCACAAAAAGATAAATAGACTGGGCTCAGTAGGACCTTCTAAAGAATCTGTTGTCATGACTGCCTGGGAGGGGAATGATCTGGTCATGAAGTTCAGACCACACATACAGCATCACATAAAACTGGAGGGAACGCCACTTTGTAGGAGTGTCTGTGCCCAGTCCTCAAATACTCTGCTCTATGTTATTCCAAGCAGGTCTGGATGGTTTCCAAAAGACAAGAGGTGCAAATTTTGGAGAGAAGCCAAAAGACAAGAGCAGTTGACCTAGCACTTTTCTGTTCTTTCCTGGGAATTGCAGAGCTACAATGTGCCACAATTGCTTACAAATGTTAGGACTGTTTTCTCTACCTGTGCATTGTGTAAAGAGACTAATGTGCTTTGACCTGCAATTTGCAAGGGGTTTACAACTACCATGGGAGAAGCAAAACATAGTGCACAGGTTCAGAAGTGCTCAGGTGGAAGAAATGGAAACAGCTGAATTTTATTGCTCCCTGCAAGAGAAGTGATGCTCTTAAATCTTTACTTGTACACAGACCCAACCAAGGCTAACTATCAGAAAAATCTTGGACTGATTTATGCACAATGCTGCACAAAAACATCAGAACTATGCAGCCTGGCCTCCTCCTCCAGCAGCGACTGTGTCTGTGAGTGACCTGCAGGTTTTCTGCGAGCAGGTTCTTCTCTTGAGCCCTGACACAAACAGACACAGAAAACAGGGGTGCCACAACTCTGTTCTGAAAATGCAGGGGTATGTCACCCAGCCATGGACATATGGGCAGCTCAAGCTGTCAGTGAAAATAACAAGTACAGAGCAGTGAAGTGCTCACCTGAATTAACACTGGCCCAGCATAAGCAGCCCCATAGCTGCACAGACATTAAGCTGCTTTCCAGATATTTACCTTAAAGGTCTTACATCAATTTCATTCTACTCTGAACTGCATAAACGTATGGGTGCACCTTCACTGCGATTTGTCCCATTATTGTCCTCTGGAAGCACTCAGTCAGGAAGCAGCACTTGGTGATGCCGGCTTTAGCTGAGAAGAGCTCTAACACAGGCAGCATACAGCGGCAAGAAATTTTGCACACAGAGTTAACAGCAATCACGAGGTTTTCTCAAACCATTTGAGTTTGTTGCCCTTTTATAAAATGCAAATTAAAAAAATTATGAAACAGTAGGCAATAAAACCTGAATTTTTAATACCAAGCAATCACTGAACCTTTGCACGTGAGTATGAAGGACTAAATAATCCCATTCTTTCTCACAGCACAGACCCAGGAGAATTTCTTTCTCTATATTGCTTTTATAACAGCTATCTATCTTAGTCTGGTCTTGTTGATATATTTTAAGGCTTTTAATTTGGAGGCTGTTATTTGCTCAGATGTTATCTTCAGCATATTAAGTACAGTAAACTTCCATCAAGTCATAGACTGGGCGTTTGAGCTGGGGCAGAATTTCTTACTTAAACACCCATGTACAATGGCAGCATAAATAAATAAAGAACACCTTCAAGGCTTCCAAGCACCTAGTAACAAAATCACTCTCTAACCTTACAATAATGCTCTGCTTACAGTCCTCCCAAAATGCAAGTCATTTGCTGATTCCCAAATGATACTTGGTTGATGGATTGCTGGTGATTTCTACATCAGAGCACCTTGGAGCCCTAGTGCTAAACCCCTGACAGTGTTAGCATAAAAGATTTACATTTATGTTATGAGGGCCACACAAGAATAATAATTTTAAAATACATTGCTTTGGCTGCTGGTGCACCCTGGGAAATCTAGGAGCAGCAGGAGCATGCCTGCACTGTAATTACAAAATGGCAGCGAGGGAGAGGCTTTGGAGACAAGGAGCTGGAGACTACAGCCATCTGCATGCCTTGGCGAATTGGAATTACAGTAATATATGAAGACATTACCTGAAAAGCCCAGCACCATTTAAATGATTTACTATTATGCCCCAGCAAGCTTTAATTTAAGGATAAAGTCATTCAGCAAGCTAATCTGATATAGGAGGCATTATTTCACACAGTTAAGTTAATTTACACTAGCTGATTGTTGTTGTTGCAGTTGGCATTATTATCTGCACAAACAGCCGATCGGCCCTGACAGAAGCAATATACTGTTTAATACAGCGTCTTAATTCAGCAGGCTAGCTATCTGTGATAAAGGTTTGTTTATAAGCAATAATGGGGAGGAAAGTCATTTTGAGGCTAAGCTGATAACACTGATGAGAACTTGTTTTTTTGTGGGGGTAAGAAAACAAGCAGGAACTATCCACTCATTTGTCTGCCTGTCTAATAACAGTAAAATCCCACCAGATTGCTCTTACATTGGTTTTACTTTCCCACCCTAATTACAAGGTAAATCTTTGGCACCACTTTCTGCATATATTTTCCTTGACAAACAGCCATCATCATGGCAGCACAATGAGAGCTCCTCCTCCCCAGTGAAATACAGGCTTCAGTAAGCTAAACACTGCTAAACTCTGACGTGAGCTGATTTAAAAAGCTTCTACTATACCATAGAAAAGGCAAACTACGCATTACATACTGTGTAGTTTTGGTTTGCTTTCCTCCAACAGGTAATGGTGAGAAGCACTGCAGTACTCATAGCAGAATAAGACAGTTCTATGTTGTAAGAGTAATATAATGCCAAGGAACAATAAGTTAGGCAGAGACAGACAGTGCCTGGGACAGGGCTGGTTTTGTGCCACCTTTCAGGTAAAGCTTGGATCAGGTTGGCCTTATCCCTGTAGGTACATGAGGGATCTTTTTGCTCACAGGTAAAACTCAAGAGACTGTAAGAGAACAGTGGCAATTATAAGCATGTTTACTTATTAAGAACCATAAAAATCCTTATCAAGAAACATCAGAATTACTTTTCCCATAGAAAAACAAGCTACAAATAAGAAGTTGTAAGAGAATTATTTCCTGTATCTTTCCTACCCCGACCAGGAATCATAGAATCATAGAATAGTTAGGGTTAGAAAGGACCTTAAGATCATCCAGTTCCAAGCCCCCTGCCATGAAGAGGGGCACTTCACACACAACCATGACACCTAAGGCTCTGTCCAACCTGGTCTTGAACACCACCAGGGATGGAGCATTCACAGCTTCCTTGGCCAGCCCATTCCAGTGCCTCACCACCCTTACAGTAAAGAACTTCTTCCTTATATCCAATCTAAACTTTTCCTGTTTAAGTTTTAACCCGTTACCCCTTGCCCTGTCACTACAGTCCCTAATGAAGAGTCCCTCCCCAGTATCCCTATAGGCACTCCTCAGATTCTGGAAGGCTGTTATGAGGTCTTCACGCAGCCTTCTCTTCTTCAGGCTGAACAGCCTCAACTTTCTCAGCCTGTCTTCATATGGGAGGTGTTCCAGTCCCCTGATCATCCTTGTCGCCCTCCTCTGGACTTGTTCCAACAGTTCCATGTCTTTTTTATGTTGAGGACACCAGAACTGCACACAATACTCCAA
>WYDI02028884.1:0-14141 GCA_009867235.2 Psittacus erithacus
GGTTGGACACAGGGGCTTGGAGCAAGCTGCTGTAGTGGAAGGTGTCCCTGCCCGTGGCAGGGGTTGGAACTGGATGATCATTAAGGTCCCTTCCAACCCAAACCACTCTGTGATTCTATGGTTTTGAATCATAGAATACCAGGTGGAAGGGACTATGATTTTTAATTGTTGACCAGAGAAGGCTGCACAAGGGGACATTTCAAGGAGGAGAACAAGGCAAGGCAGGATCTCATCACATGCACCCTCTCCTGATATCAGCATCCTCCCTCACACGGTGCTCGCAGAGTGCACACCATTAATTAAATCAATATAGTGTTTCTGAGGAAGGAAAATGCACCTGGAGTGTGGTTCCTCTGTCACTGACTCCAAAATGTATGAAAGCACCAAGTGGCTGCGAAGAGCTGACAGACAGTTCCTTTGGGATTACAGGAGCAGACTCTAAAGCAATGCCTTTTCCAAGGCTTGATATGCGAAAACGCAGTTTAGGGCCCTGATGTTCAAAGATATTTATTCTCCAGGATCCTGGCCAGCAATGAGAGGAACTGCACATGGGTGGCAGGGCTGAGCATCAGGCCCTGAAGCCAACTGTCTGTGAAGAGGCATCTCATTCTGAGCATCTTTATTCCAAGCCTGTGCCAGAGAGCACTTGTTAGTGTGGGTTAAATCCAGGCCCCAACATAGCCAGAAGCCCATCACTGCCATCCAAGTGAGCAGCACCTTTACTACTACAACTCCAGAGGAGCGCAGCAGACAGGAGCATCTTGCAAGTTAGTGTTTAAGACAAAGCAGGATCAGCCGCATCTCTCTTCATTCCTCTTGTTTTACAAGCATCTGCTGTTTTGGAAACATCTGAAATGAGCACAATTCAACACAAGGCACCCAGCCTATGCAAAGCATCCTCTGTCAGGGGCGGAAATCTCAGACACGTGTCTCGAAAGGACTTGAAAGCTTTTTGCTGTTGTGCTGCTGGTGGTAATTTTGTTTAAAGAAAAAGAAAGGAAGGGCCTCCTGGTTTTTGAAGAACTCACCCAGATGTTTGTGGTTTGGGATAGTTTCTTTTCTTGAGTGCCTGGTTAGTCTCATGTCTATTGAAACCTGCCCCGCTCACACAGAACAAGGGGGCTCTGACAATGTTCAAAGGGATCTGGAGAGCAGCAGTTTACACAAAGCTTTGCTCTGCTTCGCTGCGAGAGAAGGAGGAGGGAGGGAATGGTGGGTAGGAGCTGTAAGGGCGGCTGCTGCAGTAGCTTTGTCTACAGAAACAAAATGCAGCGAAATGGAGCTTTACAGCAAGAAGTCCTGCAGGCACACTGGGGCTTTTCTCCATTACAATGTTCCCAAAGTCTTCAACAGGTTTCTGGGTGCAGATAGAAAATGCCGCCCATGTCCCAGCATGGAAGAGTAAAGACCTTCTCCTTGCGTCCCACAAACATTAACTGACTCCTGCCTCCCATCAGGGCATGCTGTAGCTTCCCCAGGTGTCACCTCTCTTGTTTGAACGCTTACCATAGTGTTACACACTTCATGTAAGGTGGGGAAGGTCAAGGCTTAAGAGAACAGGGAGAAGAAATGCAAGAAGCCCACTAGGCATCAGGATGAACTACAGTGCACTTAAGAACAATCATGCTGCAATGGCAGGGGTAGGAGCCTGGGAAGATACAGGTTTACAAAATACTTGAATTCCCCTTCCAAAATCGATGGAACTCTGGAATTCCACATCCAAAAAAGCATCATCCATCTGATAGAGTGAACCAACACAGAAACCCGGGTTTGCTGCCCCCTCATAGGGATGCCAGAAGGACTTGGTCACTACTCAAGTGCCAACCATTATCTCCCAGCACAGTGATGCGAGGGCATGCACAGCCACCCAGCAGCCTTTAGCTCTCCAGTTTGAGCCAGTCACTGTTTTCCACCCTGAAATACAGTTTGACCCAAAAGAGCATTTAATTGCAGCATTTTCCACCAAGCCAGGACCTGTCAAATGGCAGATCAGAGCTGAGCACAAGCAGACACTGTGCAGTCGCAAGGCAGAAACCAGTTCATTAACCCCAGATTACACAGACTGCAGGAAGTGGTGCTGAGGGAACTTAGCTATTAAGTGGGCTGGTGAATGCAGTTCTCTTGGCTCAGCAATGTCAGCTCCAACCAGGGGAACTTAGCTGCTACCTTCCCAGCATGTCTATCCACCTCATCCTATTCCATTTCTAAGAGAAATTTCTTCCCAGAAAGGGTGCTTAGGCATTGGAACAGGCTGCCCAGGGCAGTGGTGGAGTTATCATCTCTGAAGGTATTTAAAAGACATGTAAATATGGCCCTCAGTGCCACGGGTTAGTGGTGGCCTTGGCAGTGCTGGGGAATGGTTGGACTGGATGAGCTTAAAGGGCTTTTCCAACCTAAATTATTCCATGATTCAATGGCATTGGTATCTCAGGATGCTGATCCAGGCAGCCAAGCCCAGAGGGAGCTGGATGGCTCATAAACCTCCCAGGATCTCAGCAGGAGAAGATGCATAGCCTCTCAAAGGGAAATAAATAGTTTCTGGAACAGCATCCACCAGCAGGGAATATGCAAGGCTGGGGAGAGGGAGGAGAAAAGCTTTCCTGGTCTCTGCATCCATCACTACTAGACATACCTGAAATGGATCCAGGAGGATAGATGCCACTAACTAGGTGCATTTGTCACCAGGCTAACAAGGAGATGCTTCAAATCTTAGCAAGGAGACCTAAATAATTCAACCAACAAGACTGGGGCAGGTGAGACGACTGAAGGGAGTTGAGTTCACCCCTCTGAGAAAGCCCAGCATTATCTAAACCATCACAACAGCTGGATTAAAATCACAGCTAAAAGCCCAGGTCTGGCAGCAATGGAGAGGGGATGGGATGCTCTAAATCCCTCTGTGGGAGCTGATTACACAGGAGGGCTGTTATGGAGATCTTCCAGACCCCAGAAGACTCAGTGTGGAGTCCAACTGCAGGACTTCCCACCCAGCAGCCTCTCCTATTAGCACCACTCCTTAGTTGCCACAGGCAAGAGCAAATGCTGTGATTCCTGATGCATGCTAGAGTGATGTTTCTATTAGATTTCCCTCTTTCACTGAATGGAGGCTTGGTTGGAAATAATTTGATGTTGATGTGGAGGGTTCAGCAAATTTTCCTATTTTTTGGCCTATTCAGTTAGGGAAATCTCATTTTCTTCCATTCCTCCCGGTAGCCTTTGAACCTGTCATTTAATTTCCAGCCAATTTGATCAAGGGAGGAAAGTATCAGACCTCCAAACTATGTGAAAAGAGATGGCTGGGAGAGGAGATCCTGCTCATGTCTCACTGAATGGCTGCAGGATGAATATATCTGGGGTGTTAAGCAGCACTGAGCCACACTGGAAAGTGCTATTAGGATTGTACCCAACCTCAGGTGAAGTTTTGGTCCGAAAATGCATTTGTCTAAGAGCAGGAGCAAGGGAAATCAACCAGAAATCAAGTATCCCAACCCCAGCTGCTGGTGGGGCAGCGGATTTTAACCAGTGAAAACATTTCTTTCCTTCACCCTTTAATAACCTGAGATGTCAAACAAAGGCAAGAAACATGTTTTCTACTCATCATTAAATCAAGGAAGTATTACAACATCATGGAAATGATATCTTTGATGTTAGACTTCACAGACAAGCTTTGATGGAGCATGGAATGAGGAATGGTGGTAGAAGTCCCTGATGGGGACCCCCAGCTCATGGGGTAGGTACACATTTCGCTGTCAGCACTATGTGATGGGTGTTAAGTCACAAAACACCCTCTGAAGACTCAGATGCTATGAACATGGTGCCGCAAGGATCTCTTCTCCCTTTTACACATGTGCCTTGTCAAAACAGCAGCATCCAGCTCGGTAATATCTTCTACAATATTTACCCAGCAGTTGCTTTTCTAGTGGCCATTAAGACAATTCCACTTGGCCAATTCCCCCTCACCTCCTATTTGCTGCCACAGTCATGGTTTGGAAAACCACTTGTATTTTATGAGAGCTTAAATCTGGAATCATGCCCACAGGGCTTCCTTTTAATGTTTTCATCACTCCCCTTCCCCTACTCCTCAGACTTCCAACATGGGGGAATTTTCTCCAAGCCCAGGTTAACTTGCTGCGATGTCATTATAAATCCAAAGCAAATAGGCCTGAGATGTTCCTTGTGGGCCTTTTATTCAGTGAAATGTGTCTGGCAGCTCAGCAGTGGCTTTGCAAACACATTGCAGAGCTTTGCCTCGAGTCATCGGTTGTCTCTTTGCTGCCCGCTCCTTGGAGCTGGAGGAGGGATGGGAGGGTCACTGGATTGTGCCTGCCAAGAAAATGCTTTCTCACAAGTGTTGGATGAGCCCCCTTTAGAGGCTAGAATAAGGGTTTGCAGAACTAGAACCCCTTCTGTATCTGTAGGGTCAGCTCTTGGAGACATTTGGCACCACTCACTTGACATAAACCCACTGCCTCCATGAAAACAGATGGAAATCCCAAAATCCCTGGTGTTGTCAGCTGCCTGCAGAAACCTGTCACAGGTGATTGACCTAAGTATGAGCTGATCTGCAAGGATATGCCTGTGAAAGCAGCTCTGTGCCTTGATAGACTCGACAGGTTCTCCTACTGCACACATCACCCCCAGCAATGACTTGGTTAAGTGCTGGGAGCTCTGGAGTTCATTCCCACTGAGCATTTCAGTGCTTCCAGGGAGCAAGCAAGACAGAGAAGCCCAGCTATTAGATGAAATGACTAACAGTGGGCAGATCCAAGCCAAGACCCATGAGGGTTCATAGAGCTGTCAGACCAGTTTCTGACAAACAGGGATGCCAAGGAGCCCAGAGAGGTGCAAGCACAGAAGCTGTTCAGAAGCACACAATTCCCTTTCCATTCCTGGCAGTGTTCAAGGCCAGGTTGGACACAGGGCTTGGAGCAAGCTGCTCTGGTGGAAGGTGTCCCTGCCCATGGCAGGGGTTGGAGTTGGAGGAGCTTTAAGACTCCTTCCAACCATGCTCCCATGGGCCCTCCCTATGGGACATCCACCTTGGCCTGTGGCCTTGAAGATGGGGTGCAGGGAAGGACCCAGAGCTGGATGATGCTGACAAATCTGTCCCTTATACTCTGGAGAGTACAGCTGCTGTAAGGCAGACACTGGCTCCACTCTAGAGATCATCTGGTTGTTAGCTAAGCATGAATAATATCTTTTGCATTTAGTCACTCCTAATGCAGACTAAATGGGAGGCACTTCTGAGTGCTCCTTCAGCTGCTCTTAGACATCGCTCCTCTCCATTCAATCAACTGCTGCTGTGTCAAATATCCTTGCCCCAAGAGATACAGGAAGACATTTGGTTCAGCCTCTGATGAAGGTAGATGAAACCCTCACTCAATTTCTGAGATTCAATTGTGCTAAGATCTATCAATTAACTAAAGACATTGGAGCTTGCTAATGTCAGACTAATTAAGACATGCTTCAAGCACTTCCTATTAGTTACTCCCATGGTTATTAGGTGTGGAAGAGATGTATATAAATAGACAGGGATTTTTTTTCTAAAGCAAGAGAGGCTGTTGCAAAAGCAGGCTCTGAAGTGAAGTTTGAGCGATAGTTACTTAGCAAAAGAGGGGTTTAAATACGACAGGAGCATCTTGAAACCTTGCAAGCTATTAAACATGAGTTGGACCTGAGACTACAGGAATTGGACTCTGCCCAAAACATTGTCCATGCATGTGTTGAACTGAGGCTGGGAGATGAGAGCTTGAAGACCAAAGCACCCACCAAGTCTTCTCCCTGCTGGAAACAAGGATGATTGCACTACCATCTGCTATTGCAGCTATGCATCCAGAGTAACTTGTGAACCTGGTGACTGGCTGCAACACCATTTGAGCTGGGGTAAGAAGTCTCAGGGAAATGATTTCTTTAGCAGTTTAGTGGAAAGAGGTCATAAGAAACTGCTGAGGGAAGAGCTGCCCTATAGATTTCGCCTTTCTTAGACCCTGACTATTTGCATACTTGGAAAAGGCTATTAAAATCCCAGTCACAAGGCAATCTTCCTTCCTCTGGTTAGACCAGAGGACTGAGCCATGAGATCTCCAGGAAATGGAAGTCTGTGCTTCTGCTGTTGTTTAGCACAGCTGAAATGCTCAGAGCTGCCTGGCAAGGCTGAAATTCTCACTCCAGTGGAGCAGAACAAAGCATCAGACACGAAGAGGTACCCAGAGATGACCTTTTCCATAAGGTCAGGCTGTGGTGATCAACTGATGCAGCCTCACATCTTTGCTGAGGCAGTTACACTGGGGGGGTTTTATGGCAGCAGAGCCCAAGGGAGGAGGACCATGAGCTCCTTCTGATACACACCATCCAAGGGGTCACCAGCACCATGGGCTGAAGAAAACCTGTGTTCCCCCTTCCCATGGCCCTGAGCCATTCAGCATCCAAGAGCTGCTGCTTAATCAGGCATCCCAAATATCAAATAGAGTCATTTGGGGAAGGCTGCCCTGAAGTTCAATAAGGAACTTTTTATGGAGCCTGAAACTAAAGAGAACCAGCCCATGAGCCTCCTCCTGCAAGCTTTCCTCTATCCAGCAGAAACCTCAAGGGATCAACTCCCACTAAATTACCCTTCTCTCTGCCAGCCAGAAACTTGTATGCATCACCTCCCACTAAATTACTCTCCTTCCTGGCCAGCCTGAAACCTCAGCGGCTCACTTCCCCTCTGCCAGCCACAGCTCCTCCTTTCAGTTGAATTTCCATTCTCAGGCTCTTCTCCAAGTGAAAGATCTGTGGGACTCAATGAAGGAAAACAAGCCTGCAGGCTTCTAGAGATGTCCTAAGTGGCCTTGAGCAGCAGGTTCCTACCGAAACCAGGCACGAGCCCCCAGGCATTGCTTATGCTGCTCCTTAAAAGCTCCCTCAAATGTAGCAAGGACTTAGAGTTTTCTCTTTTCTTCCCTTCACAGCTTCTCTGAGCACCCTGTGCCATCTCCTCACCACTCTCACAAAGAAGAATTTCTTCCTTATATCTCATCTAAATCTCTGCTCTTTCAGTTTATTTCTGCTCTGTCCTCTCCTCAGCTCTCCCAGGAAGGACAAAGCCTCATCTTAGCGCAGCCAAGGGGCTCTGAGGCGTGCAAATGATGAGGAAGAAGCAGCTTTAAACATTTTTCTTCCCCTCAACCTCCCTATATCTTTGTAAAGTATTTATTCTGGCAGCCTCTAGTACATTTACCATGAGAGATAATCTTTCCCATTTGGGGCTAGTGATGAAGAAAACTGCCTGTTATCAGCTGACCAGCTCATCCCAGCAGGAGACATCCTATCTTGGGCATATCAAGGCAGATTTCATTACTGCAGAAGCTGTTTGTTTGCCCTGATCTATGGAGAAAGAAAAACCCCAAAAAGGCAATTTCTTTTGTTCTCCACAAGCAGCAAATCAGTGTTTCTGCTCTGTCTTCATTACCTGCTCAGTAATAGTGGCTGCTGAGTGCCTGGTGAGACACCATGAAGGACGTCAAAAGCTTTCTTTTCCCCTATTTGCAGCCCCATCTGCTTTTGTCTTCTCACAGGCTGGAGGAGGCAAGGAAGCATCCACTGCATTAAACAGGCAGAAATGAGCCTCTGGCTTTATTTTTAATGTGATAAATAGTAAATATCAAATGGCCTTTCGCTTATTTGCCCTTACCATCTGCTGCAGGAGTTGATTTATTGGGAGCAACATCCTTCAGCCACAAAAGCAAGGATTCCCCCGATACCTCAGCTCCCTGCCCTTCACCTTGCCCAAAATGAGCAAAACAAGATGGAATTCGAGGTGTTTCAGAAGCGATTGGGGAGCAGAGGTTGTATTGCAACATCCATTTTCCCCTTCATTCCAGGGGCTCCCCAAGCACCCTGAGAATATTTCTTGGTTCCTCTTCTTGTTGCACATTGTCTTTGCAGGGATGCACATCACACACAAAGGGCAGATGTTGGATCATGTCTCATGATCCAGGGGTTGGCCCAAGCTACTCAAGACTCAGGGCTGGGAGAGATGCAACCAATAACTGAAGGATTGTTGAATTGCCCTGAGGAGGAGCTGGTCTCCTCCTTGATCAGACACTGTGCTTGTTCTGATAGAGCCTCTCAGGTGGCTTTTAGAAGCCACAAACCTTGACCAGCTGCATTGTACTATGGGTTACAAATGAAGACACACACAAACCACCACAGCCTGGCAAAAGAAGATTCCTTCTCCTTCCCACATCAAACATCCAGGCTCGGAGAGGAACCACTCTTTGTTCAGCCTCCCAAACAGCCTGTGCTGATTGGAACTCACAGTACAAAACATTCCAAGGGATGATTCCAGGCCTGCGGGAGCTCTTGAGGAGGCTGCAATAATGAAAAGTTATTAATTAGCCTATTATTAATTTATTATAATTATTAACTGCTGACATCCTGCTCAGCAGCAGGCTCAGCTCCAGCTGATGGGGCTGCAGTTGCAGATGGCAAGAGCCTGTCATGAGGAGAGATGATCTTGTTATAGCCCTGCTCCAAGCCATGCACTGAGGTGAGCAAGAATGGGGGAAAGGGAAGGAGCTAGAGGGGCTCTTCAGATGCCTCCATTAAAAATAACAGCCCAGGATTGCCATATGTATTAAGTTTCCTGCCTAAGAAGCATACACAGCCTGTGCTGTCTTACAGGAAAGGTAGCAGCAGCATAGAGAACAGTTTAAGGATGTGAGTAGTGGTATTTCAGAGCAGAAGTAGAAAGCCAGCGGAGATGGGAAGGTTGTGGTTCAAAGTCTCTTTGGTGGAGTAGATGCAGAGCACATGCTCCTTGTATTGTCATCCCACACCAGCCAGGATCAGGTCTTTGTGTGCATAGCCACACGGATGTGCAGGGCTCCATCTACCCAAACCATCCTCCAGCTTCTCATATTAACCCATGGAGACCTTATAACATCAAGTTTCAGATGTCTTTTCCCAGGGCACCACTCTTCACACAGAAGAGGCAAGAAGTGCCTAAAACCCAGACTTCTTTTAAAGCTTTTTCAGATTTGAGCTGTTGAACTCATTGCCTTCAGTGGTTTTGGATTCAGAATGTTGGGCTGTTACAGAGGGAAATGCCCTGGGGTATAATAACATGGACTCAGACTGAAACTTGAGCTCCAGACTGGGCACAAGACCTAATGTTCCTGAGCAGGAATTAACTCCTAACTGTTCACAGCTGGGAAGAAACTATAAGCTGCAGTTCAGAGAGCAGCAGAAGGAACCATTTCCATCCCCAGCCCAATGCTATAAGAGAAACTGTTGGATTAGAAACATAGGAGATAAAGCACTGCCTGTGCCTCGGTTTCCCTGGTATGTAGCCAAGAGGAAGCTACAGAAACAGTTGAGCCAAAAACCCAGAAACCCTCCTGGTTCACACTCACTGACTTTGAGAACTTACCAGAAAACTCCCTGTTTTCCCCCAGTCCCTCCTCTCCCTGACCTACAGCAGCTCCTCAGGGGACACTGCTGCTATCTGGAGAGCACCCCTGGGTGTCAGGACATTCTCTCCTGTAGCCCTGCTGTGGAGACCTGCCACAGCCCTGGCTGATGAAAGCCTTGTCTTTACCCAATTATCTTGCAATTGCTTTTAACTCCAGCCAAATTAAAGCAAAATGCAAATAAAAGTGTTAATTCTCAGCATGCAGAACCAGACAACAAAGCCAGGGATGTTTGTGGAAGACAGAGGTGAGGGAAGAAAGAGAAAAACACATTTCACATAGCCTCAGTAAGTCCAAATCAGAGCAGCCTCCCTCTGTAACTCACCCTCTACTGTAGACCTTTCCAGAGGAGATGGTGGGGAGGATTCTCTGGCTTCAGAATGTCCCTTTTGTTGGCAGGGAGATGGTGGGGACATGTCTGTCACACAGAGGATGCCACCCAGAGGATCTTCAAGCTGCTATCTCCATCCCAGCTTTGCAGAGAGCAGGACAGATCTCCAACTTGCCCTCCTCACCACATGCATGGAATGCAAAGCCACAATGACATTGCTTGCCAGAGATGCCCTACCTTATGTAGCAAACAGCCTACAATTTAACACAATGATTTGCAGCTGTATGGATCATGTGCTCATAGAGACCACCTCTCACATCCATTAAATAGGCTTCTGTCCTGATGTTTAAAGGAAGAGTTGAACAAAGAGCTCACACCCAGCTGGATGGGGTATGGTGGTTGGGCAGCTCAGTCAACAGTCTTCCCAAGTACTTCCAACTTGTGCAGCTCTGATCTTTAAATGGAATGCTAATGATTACTGTGGTAGGATGCAAGCAGAATTACTCAGCAGCTGCTCTTGCCAGGTAAGTTTACTTAGACCAGACCTGCAGAAGAGTTCCCTAGCCTGTGCTATAAGAGGAGGAGGAGGAGGAGGAGAAGGAGGATGATGATGATGATGATGATGATGATGATGTTGTTGTTGATGATGTTGATGTTGATGTTGTCTACCCTTGATACAACCCCTTCCCCAAAATTTAAGCTGTGGAAGATGAAGAGACTTCCTGCAACTCAATGAGCCAAATGCAGAGAGAAATCCCATGTCAGGAAGCATTGTCCATGGTGGGAGTGTGGGGCTGCTTGTGTTTTCCTCTGGAAGTCATTGACAGGGATGCAGTTGAGTCTGAGCTTTATCAGAACCAGCTGTTCCAATTCTCCATTTCCAATGACTTGGTGTTGATGAGAGTGGATTACAGAGAATAATGAGAAAGGCAGAATCAGATTGGAATGTTTGGATTTTATCTAAATGGAATGTTTAAATGGATTTAGCCTTTATTATTATTGTTTCACTACAGGCAGTAGCACAGGGTCCCTATTATTTTTAATTGGCTTTGTTCCTCCTTAGATTGGGCACAGATTGTCAAGCAGCAGAACTCCTCATTGAATACAAATCCAGGCACCAAATGTCCAGGCTCCAGCAGGCCTGAACAAATGCTGGTATTTCATTCTGGACCTTTCTATAGGGGGGGAAATATCCCATCAGGGAATTCTCTGGGCTCTCAGACATAGGACACAGGGCGAGTTGTCCTGTCCTTCCACCATGGGGATGGACACGGCCTCAGGAAAAACAGCCCCTGGTTTGCAGAGGGGAGGAAATACTTGTGAGCAGGGCTGGGAATAGGTGAGGGACATGTGCAAATCCCAAAGGTATGCTTAGGAGCACAAATGCCAATTGTCTTGTAGCAGGTAAATAATGGGAAATGTTTGACTGCTGTAGTAGCTGCTAATAATATCTGCTGATGCTCAGGAAATGCTTTCATGCAGAGCAGGAATAAGCTGCTCTTTGCCTCAAATCCTGTACAATAGACCAAAAATACTCAAAGGCAGCATTCTGGAGCCACTGGCGTCAGCCATGCCCAGATATCCATCACTCCCATCAGGCAGCCCTGTCTTGCAGACCAGGACAAGGAATTTTATCCGGCTATTCTCTGCTAGGATTTTATCTGTTTGTATATACATTATGTTTTTAAAGGGCTTCCTGTTGTTGGAAAACAGGGAAAAGGGTCCAGGAGCTCTGAAAGATAGGGAGAAACACAGGGAGGATACTTAGGTGAGATGGGCTGTGTCTTAAGGACCTCAGAAAAGATGGGAATGAAGATGAGGAGATTATTTACATTAGGGCAGAAGGCTCCAAAATAGGACTTTGTGCAGACAGAATAAGGCCTGCCAAGGAGCTGGAGGAAAGGGAAGCAGGAGATGACCCACCATGTCCATGCACTGAGGTGGGAGCAGAGCAATAGTTGCCTGTGTTCTGGGATGAGGCAGGACAACCCATCACTGTCTCCAGCAAAGCTGCCTTGGGAGCAGCAAGTCAGCATTAGCCACACAATTGATAAATGCTCTTTATATGGCATAAGCAGAAAAGCTCATGAAGGATTTGTCCTGGTCACTGCTTGAATGCAGCCAGTACTGGGGTGGTGCCATGTGAGATCTGGGCATGGGGTACCACCATAAAGGCATTTGAGCCTCACCTCATTCTGCAATATCTGAATGTTTAGGTGAATGTATGGTCCTGGCAAATCCCATTCCTCCCTGCCCTGACTCCTTTCCAGCACACCTCAAGGCTCATGTAGGAGGTCTCCATCCAATATGCAGCCCCTAGTAGCAGCCTTCCTTTGCACCCAAATATCCTATAGCATTTGGGCACTGTGGGGAGCCTGCTCGGGCTCTGGGGACTGCTGGGACATTCATTATATGGCATCATGTGGTGCCAACATCCCTAGAATCCAGAAGCTGATTCCATCCAGCATTATGGACTGGTTTGGGTTGGAAGGGGCCTTAAAGCTCATCCAGTTCCAACACCCTGCCATAGGCAGCAACACCTTCCACTAGAGCAGCTTGCTTCAAGCCCTGTCCAACTTGGCTTTGAACACTGCTAGGGATAGGGCATGGCGCAATGCCCTGATGCCACGGTGAGGGGCACTCAGGAGCCTTGAACCTAATTCTAGGCTTCACACAGAAAGCAAGAGCCACCAATAGGGTGCCTTTGAGTGGTGGTTGCCAAACGGGCTCTCATTGAGCTGCCACGTCCTTGCAGCAGATCCATCCTGGGGTCCTGGGACAAGCTGTCTTCTCAAGGCTTCTGTATTGGATAGACCATGAGGAGTCCACTGATAATGGAGATATTGGGTTTTTTACAGTACCTTCCCAATTTATTGAGATCACTCGGCATTCCAGCCCTGTCCTTGGGTGCACTTGCTGCCCCTTCCAGCGAGGCATTGTCTGCAAATCTAATAATCATCTGTGTTATGCCATCATTCACCTGTTAATGAAAACATTGACTAAACCTGCCCCAGGAGAGACCCTGTGTGGATGCCTGCTCAATCCATCTGTCTGTTTTGACAGTGAGCAGCTGATAACCACTCCCCTGGTACCTTACAAACAGGTTTCTCACCCGTCCTACAACAACTGCATGTAGATGAGGGTTCCCTATGAGACAGCAACAAAACCTCACTGCCCTGGCCATGTCTGACACAGACAGGGCCTTGTCTGTGCAGAGAGCAAAGTTTCGGGTCACAAGAGGACATTAGATTGATTTGACGCATCAGTTCTTGACAAGTCCACCAAGTCTGATGTCCTTATCATCCTCAGGGTGCTCACAAGCAGTGTGACTGTTTCATCCAGTATTTTCCAGTTTATATACAAGCCTGGACCTCCCCTCCCTATGCTTAGGTTAAGCCATAGTCCTACTTTCACCTCTAAAGTGGGCATCTTTAGCAATGCAGCTTTTTAGCGCATAGGCACACTCCATCCGTTGGCTCTTGAAGGCTTTGGGGACAGCAGTGACAATTCTGCTTCCCGCTATGCTCTTTTCAGCTCAAGGTTGGTATCTGAAGATCTTTCCCTCTGGACACTCAAATGTGCAGCATGGAGGTCCTCATGCAACTGCAAAAAGCCATTTGTGAAGCAAGGAAGGGGTTAGTGCCTTTGGCCCATTAATTTACAAGTTAAAATCTCAATTACAGTGTTGGTTTTGGACATTCTGCTCATGTCACAGAGATTTATGATGTCTGAGTCACAGGGAGCCCCTTTGCTGCAAAAATAAACCCTGCTTTGGACTATTTTGGGGTTATCCTACCAAATCCTAGGGGTCTGCAGTGGTGCTGTGGGAAGGGAATGTTCCCATAACAACCATGGGGGGGGGGAATGTACAAGACATGGGGATATAATTAGAGGCTGTTCCAAGCCTTCAGCCTGAATACCAACACCTCAGTGCAAGCAGTTACTCACTTCACTTGTACCAGCAGCTGGCTGCGGCTGCTGCCAAGGGTGCAGGGGCTGACCACCAGCACAGTGAAATCATTATTGCTGGGGCTGGGGACAGGCTTGGAAACCTGACTGGGTGGCCCTGGTAAATCTGAGACACTTCTGGAGGCAGTGAGAGCTGCTATGGGGTGCAGGCAAGGGGTGCATAGGGGCTGGGGGAGATTGGAGGTATCAGGTACTTGAATGTGTTTTACCTGACCCCTAGAGCCAATGGCTGGAGTGGAAGGGAGGTGATTTTATAGAAGCACAGAATCAGGCAGGGTGGAAAAGCCCTTTAAGCTCATCCAGTCCAACCTTACCCCAGCACTGCCAAGGCCACCACTAACCCATGGCACTGAGGCCTCGTCTCCACGGTGTGTGAGCACTTGCAGGGCCGG
>WYDI02028886.1:0-13552 GCA_009867235.2 Psittacus erithacus
TGCCTAAGAGCTCATCTCAGTCTCCCCTCTGGCAGGTTAAAGCCATTGCCCTTGGCCTGTCCCTACAGGCCCTTGTCTAAAGCCCCTCTCCAGGTTTCCTGTAGTCCTTAAGTTGTTCGTGCTTCATGTCACACTGTGTTTTCCAGGCTCCCTGTAAATGATGCTCCAGACAAGCTGCAGCCACGCTGGGTACATTCTTACACCCATTTTTATGGGGTGTCCCGAGGTAGCTGTGAGTTCTGGTGGCAAAGCCCAGAGCTGCTTTGCTTCCCTGGGCAGTGTGTTGTGCCTCCAGCCCTCCCGTAGTTCAGGACACACTGACTGTGGCTCAACTCTACTAAGAACACATCATTACTTTGCGCAGGTTTAAACAAGGTTAAAGTGATGCTGAGTCTGTGACTAAACTTCCTTAAGAGCAAATAGAGGCTCACTTGGAGCTGAAACTTGTCTCAATGTGACCTTAGTGGGTTTAGTCTGTAATTTCACTATTATTGCTATTAACTCCTTGTGCCTTGCCTTGCTTTTACTGTTGCTGATCACTCACAGGCTTCCCATTGCTCCTGCTGTGAAACACTGACCCAGCAGCTGGGAATCGCTGACTCAGCAAATGTGTGCCTGGGTGACTACAGAATGAGTTCAAGTTCTGGTCACTGCTTAGAACTGATGTTTTGGTAACTTCTTCCTCCCTGTTTGCTTCCAGTTCATTCCCTGTGCTGTACTGGGGCCTTGTTGGCTCTTTATTCAGTGAGCTGCACTATAGTTTCTTTGCCATGCATTGCAGCACAGCCCTGGCTGCTGCTTCCTCACCCTTTCCAAGCTGGAGCTGGGGAGAGGAAGGGCAGAGGAGCAGTGGGGAGGATGTGCCAGCTTGAGAGTGAAGCCCTTGGGAGGGAGGAGGCACAGAGAAGGGGCTCAGGAAACAGGGTCATGGATCTCTTGAGTTTTCATCTTTGGGAAACCTGAAGCCCATTCCCTGGTCATTTTAACTCAGTATTTAGCATTGGAGGCTCTGGAGTCAGATGTATTTGCTGTTGGTGCTCTGAGGGCTGGGGGTAGTTCAATAATTGTTCTGAAACAAATTGCTAAAGAAACCCCGCACCCATTTGAAGATGCAGCATTGACCTTAGATAACTTTATACTTTCCTGTGCATGGATGCTCACTAAGAGGGAAACATGGTCTTTATGTTCCTCTTGCAGACAGTCCAGGACGGGCGGCAGTTCATGAAGTACATTGACCCACATTTAGGTGTTCCTTTGCCAGAAAGGGACTATGGTGGCAACTGCCTTGTCTATGATCCTGGCAATGAAACGGATCCATTTCACAACATCTGGGTAAGAGACAGAGAAAGCTGCTGCTGAGTCTGACTTTTTTGGTAACGATTGCTTAAGTGAACTCTGCAGAGTACAGTTGTGAGGCTCTGTGAGTGCTGAATCATACAACAAGTCATAACTGATTCTTTAGCTGCTTTGTTTCTCTTCTCTTGACCTTTCCTGTCAACCAGATGGGGATGTGTCTCTTTATGTCCTCACTACATTGCCCAGGAGAGAGGTTGAACTGTTTAACAGCCCTTCTTTCTCAGGTTACTGATGTTAACCTTTTCCCCAGGAGTTTGGATGTATTTGAGCGCTTAAAGAGCCTTCTGCTCAGTCACCTTGAGCTACAAAGTCCAAAAGCTGCATCACAGGGGTTTGTGTTGGACGGGACGTGAAAGATCCTCTTGTTCCACTGCTCTGCCATGAGTGGTAACACCCTCCCCTAGAGCAGGTTGCTCAAGCAACTGAAGTTGCACTTTTCTGAGTACCAGAAACCATCAGATTGTTGTGTGTTGCTGGCAAACAGAAGACTTCAAATTCAAGGGCAAAGGAATTAGGATTATTTACAGCTCCCTGGTGACATGGAGCTGTTGGTGCTTGTGTAGTGAGGAGCAGAGTCCTTTGGGTCTGCTCTGCAAGTCTTCAGGGCATCTGGAACTGGAATAACTGAGAGTTACAGCTGCCCTTTTCCAGTCCTGCACCAAAGCGAGGAGGGACAAGGGCACTCTTTGCCCAGGGCCTTATGGGGGCAGGACTGGTAAGACTGAAGAAGCTTTACTAGATACAAGATGTGTGTGAGGAAGAAACGCGTGTTTTGGCTTGAATGTGGTCCCCTTGGAAGGCAAGGAGCTTGACATTTAGCATTAAAATGGTAATCTCTGCTTTATCAATACAGTCCTAATTCCAGTTTTTGCCCCTTAAAATTGTTGACTTTGCATTGGAAATGGCTTCTTTGCTCACTGTGCTTGAGAACAAAGAAACTCATGGCATACATCTGTATTTAAATGTGAAACAACTGAAGTTTATTGCTGCTTAAAGCCTTAAGAAGGCATGATTGTTGTAGTGCAGAGTGACCCAAGCTCTCCTCTTGGTTTGTAGGACAAACTGGATGGATTTGTCCCTGCTCACTTTTTTGGCTGGTACCTGAAGGTAAGAATGGGCTTTCTGTTCCGGTTCTGTTGTGGCGCTGTTCTGCTTTTGAAGCTTGACTGCTTCTGCTTGAGTGATGCCAGCCTTTGTGAGCGATTACACCAGGCAGTCATCTGTGAGCTAGGCTCTGTGTGTACTACATGAAAAGCTGTTTCATTTCCTTCCCCTCCTGACCATGTTGGGTCACCTCATTTCTTTCCAAGCAGCATTACATTGCTTTACAATAGGCTGAGGTGATGGGGATGTCCTAGGACTGCAGCACGGCTGAATCCTTGTGCCGAACGTGGATGAAGATGCTGCTCTTCATTGCTCACCCTCACAAGCTGGGAGCTAGTGTAGCACAGACCCAGTGTCCCAGCACAGGCCTGAAATTCAGTGCAGGTGACTTCTTTGGTTTGTGTTAAGCAGGCTCTGAAAAGCCTTTTTTGAGCAGCACTAGGACGATGCTACCAGTGAATGGTTGAGCACCCGGTGATTCCATTTGTTTAACTGATTTCCTTCCTATGACACAATCCCAGCTTCGGGGTACCTCAGGGATCATCTGGTCCAACATTCTAGCAAAGCGTGACCTGGACTAGATGTCCCTGCACCCTGTGCAGCTGATCCCGTCTTACCTCCCTTTGTTCTTCCATGTAATGGTGTTGATGCCATCATCTGCACTCCTCAGTGCCTGCCTTGTCCATTAGCCATACTTGGCAAGCTTAGAGGCCTGTGAGCATTTGGCTTTAATGGCCTATCACATCAGAAAAACAAGGTTGTCAGGAGTTTCCTGATCCTTTTCTGGATGCTGGAGTCAAGATAGTCATAAAAATAACTGCTGAGCAAAGCGCACTGTGTCCTGTGTTCTGAGTCCAGAGGCTTTGAAATTGAGGAAAAACACAGTAATTTTAATGCACTGTTGTAAACCTAAATCTGAGCAGTGTCCTTGCAGGATTTATGGAGTTCTCCTGTGTTTAGGTTTCTAAAGGGTGTTACTGTAAGTGGTGTCTGGTTCTGCTCAGGCTGATGTGCAAGGACTCATTTTGCAATGGATTTTACTCTGTTGTGTAACTGCTGTGGAAGTTTGAAAGTCACTTTTCTCCCTGTACACAGACGCTGATGATTCGGGACTGGTGGATGTGTATGATCATCAGTGTGATGTTCGAGTTTCTGGAGTACAGCCTGGAACACCAGCTTCCAAACTTCAGTGAATGTTGGTGGGATCATGTACGTACTGCACGGATCATGATGCGTTTGCCTACATGGAAGTTGTCTTTTGAAGGGACGGGGCAGGAAGTGAGGAGCACTAAATCCTCTCATATGCCTGTGCCCAAAGATGTACATGTGGCTGCTGCAGCTCAGGAGCATTGGTGCTTCTCCCTGCTTAGTGTGTAATGTGTTTGTCACTGTATTTTGTGGGTTTTCAACCTCTTGCACATGGTTAAACGCTTGGTTTGGTTCATTTCACACCAGGGAAAGACTCTTAAAGCTTTTTCAGCCATTTGGTAATGGTAAAACCATAAAATCTGAGATTAAGAGAAAGGTCAAACTGTGTGTATAACACTTTTGATAGTGATTTTTCATGCCTCTTAAAACCCCCCCAAACCAGACTCAGTGCAGCTTGTGTTCAGCTCTTGCTTGTGTGCAAACCCACCTTCACTGTTCTCTGACACCAGTAAATATTGCTGTGGTTAACACAGTGTATCATTATAACAGCAAATATTACTGTCACTGTGTAATTCGAACAGTGTAACAGTGAATATTGCTGTGTTTGGGATTCCTGGTGTGGGCTATGAAAAGGTTCTAAAAGGCAAACATTTGGCCTCTCTGAGGAGCTGCCTGGTCTCTGCAAGGGATGCTCTGAGTGTTCTCCTCAGGTGCTGCTTGCGGGTAGTTTTCAAGCCAGAGGGGCTGCTGGGATCTGGTTTCTCTGTGGCAAAACCAAGCTCTGCAGCCTGAAGCGGCACACGTGGATTCTCTGTGTTCCTCTGAGATAGAAATTGGCTACCAGAGGGAAGGAAGTGACCCAGAGTCAGAGCATACAGTGATGGCTCTCATGTTATCTCAGCTTGGGTTTACTCTCACAGTGCAAGCTCTGTCCCAAGCCTGGAATGGTTATTTGCTACATGATTGTATTTATAAGGATAAAAGCATTATGTATAAACACATCAAGTAAAGCTCTTTTGCCATCAAAACCACTTGTGAAATGAAGGCTCTGTGCTCCTCCTCCTTGAATGCAGAGAACAGCCAGTTTATTTCGGCTCAAGAGCTCCATCTCCAGAATTAATGCTTGGCGTGGGGAGAAATCCCTTGTTTAGTTTCACATCTTGAGCCTGGAGGCAGCCTGGAGCATAAAGACTGTGTTAAGCTGTTGGGCACAGTAAAATCCATTCTGTAAGAACATGTTCAGATACATTTCTTGCTGTGTTTCTAAAGCTCTCACTTAAGAGCGGAGTAAGGAGGACGAGGTCTGTTCTGCAGCAGAACAAATACAGCAAAAGAGAACCTACAGCCATCACCTGCAGAGCACTTGTGCTTGGTTTGAGATCCCTTGTCTGCGATGTTCAGTCCTCAAGACTGAGGGTGTATCTGCATGGAATGGTTACTACAGTACCTTCGCTTCTCCAAGCTTTAGTGTTTCTTCTTCAGCATCTCTGTTCTCCTTTCAGTGGGTAATGGATGTGATGCTGTGTAATGGATTAGGAATTTACTGTGGGTTTTGTCTCCTTTCAGTGGATAATGGATGTGATCCTGTGTAATGGATTAGGAATTTACTGTGGGATGAAGACTCTGTCTTGGCTTTCTTTGAAAACATACAAATGGCAAGGACTTTGGAACATTCCTACATACAAGTAAGTTGGTGTTGAAGGTAACTGCACAAGCAGTAGCACAGCACAAAGTTTGGGCCCATGCTTAAGTCTATGGTCACTGAGGGGTGGATCTGTTGGGTTGATGTGAATGAAAGAATTGGGGTGTGTTGGGGTGACTCCAGTAGCTTCTAACTGGTTCCTGCTGGAAGCTTGTTGTGTATTATTGAATTGGCATATGAAGTTGTTGGCAGTAGTGCTGTCGTGAGCATTATCAATGTGTAGGAATGAAGGCATCTGGTGGAAATGAGCTGATTTAATACAAGAGTTAACGGAGATGCAGAAGTCCAAGTCAGGATCATACCCTTTCATTCACAACTTGGGTCTGTTGTGCAAATAGCGCATTCCTGAGTAATCAGAACTTTGGAGTAACTGGGACACTGAAACTTAACATTTAATAGATCCCTTGTAGTCCTGTGCCAGTCATGAACCGTGCTTTTCTGTAGTGGCTTTGCTGAGCAAAGCAGAACTGAGGAACTGCTTACTGCAGTGAGTGAGGTATATTAAGGTTGATAGTCCAAAACCAGGCTTCTCTCTGACTCAGGTTGTTCATCTCACTAAGTGGTAGCTTTGATGGAAGAAGTGGAGGCATTTTGTATGCTTGAACTGGTGCCTCAAAGGGAAATGGCAGTGAGTGGCTCGTGGGCTGTTTCTTCAATGGGCTCTGCTCTTTTCCAGGGGTAAAATGAAGAGAATTGTCTTCCAGTTCACTCCCTACAGCTGGGTGAAGTTTGAGTGGAAGCCAGCGTCCAGCCTGCGCCGGTGGCTGGCGGTTTGCGGCATCATCTTTGTAGTAAGGAAACTTCTTTGTCTTTTCTCTATCATTTGACTTCACGTTCTGTAACACTCGAGGCACTGTGCAAAGATAACTCAGGTGAGACTCAGCATGGTGATGCTTCTTCGGTTGAGGCTAGAAAGGACCACTTCCAAACCCTGCAGAAGAGGCTCCTGTTTCCATGGCTTTGGTGAAGTTGACAGATTCATTGCACAAATACCTGTCCTTGCTTGCTGAACAGTGTTGATTTGCAAGGTGAGCAATATAAACTGATCTACACATCATTCACAAGTAACTGCTGCACCAGAAGCATTGGCTTTTGATGGAAGGGGCTGGTTTCTCTTGATCTAAAGCAGGTACATATGCCCTTATAACTGGAGAGGGCTGCCACCAGAGTCTCAGACTTTTCTCTGTTAGCTCTGAGCAGCTCCTGGAGCACACAAGTTTGAATGATACTGTTATACAGACTTAAATAATCCAGTTATCCCAGATTATCTTTTCGTGTTTGACTGAACACGTAGCATGTGGTGGTGTTCACAGATTCCAGCTTGACCAGTTCAAGTAAACCAGCTACCCATTTAGGCAACAGGGGAAGTTGGGCTCTCCAGCAGTCCCAGCAAACTGACACTCAGCCTCCTTCTTCTGAGCTGGTGTTAGGGAATGCACCATGGAATTCCTAATTCCCATTTTGCAGCCACATGACACTGACAGGGAGGATAAACTGAGCCATTTAGGTGCTTTTCCCCACTCCTGTCTCTTGTCAGCTGGGGGACTTTGGCTTTAGTGCTGTCCGTGGGATGTCACTTGGCTCTGCTCTGAGCCACTCAAACTTAGTTCAGCACCTGTAAGTTTAACCAGCCTTGTGACACCATGATTCCAGTGACAGTGGGCATTAACCAGTTTCTGTGTTAGTGCTGTGATACAGGATAGCAGTTGCTAGAACATCAGACCTTTAAGCATCTTGAAATAAGTGAAATATGAAATCTGGTGGTGGTGAAGTTCGGGGTGAAGTTCCCAATTCCTGTTTGTTGAGGGGAACAAATCAGCCAGCTTGGCAACCACCCCCCCACCCCCTTACGACATCACTGCCTATTACACTGATGTTGTACTCAGAGCTGGGTTGCTTCAGGAGGTCTGTAGGTGCTGTCTGTAGGTACATGAGCAGCACAGAGCAGTACCAGGCAGGCTGTGAGGCCCATCAGTGCATGCAAGCTCACATCATTGAACACACGTTCACATCACCTGAGTTCCGCCACCCAAACGTTGCCAGGTTCACGTGGCACAGAAGCCTTGCTGAGGGTCCCACAGCTCATGGGAGAAGTACAGTGACTGTGCCTGTGTAAATAAAGTAGATGTTCCTCTGAAAGCTTACTTTGCACCTGATGAAACTGGGGATTTGGTGCTGGAGCAGCTTTTGCAACCAAGAGATTCCATTGCATTTGTACCAGTCTTTGGGCTAATAATGTTTTCTTTAGCAAAGCCTGCTCAAGCTGACAGTTCACAAGCAGCTTCAGGTATTGGCTCACTCTTTTGGCTAACCCAATGCTCAATGCCATTTGTTATCATTTCTTTGGAAGTAAGAGACGTGTGTCTGCTTGCTCACTAGCCACACTGCCAGGGAGATCACTCCAGAACATGCTGTAGGGGTATAAGCCAGTCTCTTAAGTTGACTTTGGCAGTGACGTGTAACTGTAAGAAGCCAAGCACCCCAAGATGTGCAGCTTCCGCCTCTTGTTACTGTGAGGTTCGCCCAGCCAGACTCTATGTGATAGTGAAAGGAGAAGCCGTTGCTTTTGGGGTTTGTTAGCAGTGGTTCTGCAGGCATTCTAAGTCCCAGTTAACCTGTTCAGCATTGAGGCAGTGCTTGCCCAGGTTTCTGCTGTGTGGTTTTAACACCTCTTCCAACGCACAGAAAATACTTAAACCCAGCTGGTGGTCACTGCTGCAGCTGCTGATGGTGCCCTCAGCAATACTGAGTGGCGCTTTGTGTGACAGAGGAATGGTGGGGGGCTCCTGCAGGGAGAGAGGGAGATTCCAGCCTTTATTCAGTGAAGTCTCCTCAATGTAATTAAAATGTCCTTTTTCTCAGTTTTTATTGGCAGAGCTGAACACCTTTTACTTGAAGTTTGTCCTTTGGATGCCACCAGAACACTACTTGGTCCTGTTGCGACTTGTCTTTTTTGTCAATGTGGGAGGTGTGGCCATGAGGGAGATCTACGACTTCATGGATGACCCGTAAGCCAGTCCTCTTGTATATACCATGTGCAGCTTCACAGCTTTGTTGGAATTTGCTCCAGCTTGTTGGCATCCATCTCAGGGCAGTAGTTCAGCTTGGCAAGGACAAAGAGACCTAATCCCAAAGCATCTGCCCTGTGTTCTTTTGGGTTGGAGGTGGCATTCTCACTATACCTGGTTAGGGAGCAGCTGTTGTTAAGGGCATTCTGTGTGCACTGGTTTTAACCTCAGGTTTTATGAACTGATCACTCTTTAGACAATGTAATGTGTGAATTAGCTGGAGTGCCACTGGCTTATGGGCAGAGGGGTCCTGAGCTCCACTGTCAGACTGACAGCCAGGAGCTGCAGTCCTTGGATGCACCTTCTAAGGGCAACAGGGCCCAAACTAGAACCCAAACATGCTTCTTAAAGGTGCTTCTTTTCTTGAGCTGTCTTGCAGATGGCCCCTGCTCCTCTGGAGCTCTCGTGGCTCCTCTTGCAGATCAGAGGACCCCCTATAGCAAAGTGGATTGGAGGTGAAGTGCGCCCACAGAGAGCAGTGCATGTACTTTCAGACTGTTCCTACTTCAGCATCGTATTTGTCTTTGCTGCTTTTGTTTCTGCAGACCATGTGAGGCCTGAGAAAGCTTTGTTCTTTTTAGTGGTAATGCCTCAAACTTCCTGAGCCCACATCTTAAGTCCAAGGCAACATCTGGCTTCAAGGGATGTTCATTGTCTGTCACTGACCAACGCAAAAGTGTCTGTGTTCAGAATTTAGGGTTCCAACACTCTCTGAAGATCAGTTTCCCTTGCAAGGCTTTGACTCCTAGAGCTGGGAAGAAGGGTCAAGCTACATTGCTTAGTCGGATTCAGGACATTCAGCAGTGGCAGGCTGCTGCTTGGTGTTGGACCTACTGATGTGGGACGTGCCTCCAACTCAAAGGTAAGAAGAGGTCTCTGCCTCTCACTGCTGAGCTCTTCTCCTTAGCACCACTCACAGTCTTCTGGTCCTTGTGTTGGGGTTGGAAAAACTCCTTTGCTTCTGTTCAACCACGTAAGATTGAAGTGTAGGAGAATCATCAGTCACCAGAGCATCATTGCTGGTTCAGTCTGTGCCATTTCTTCAGTGAGCTGGAGAAGCTCACCCAGCAGAGACTCATCCTGAGCTGCATGTCTTCATCCTTGCCACCCCCACCACCTACTGCTCTGTTTCTCGGTGGAAAGGTGACTTCTCCCCTCACTGTTGAGGGTCATGGCTCTGCTTGATGCACCTCAGAGCTGACCTCATCAGCCTGTTCATGCCAATGGCAGAACCCAATGTCTGGTCTTTCCTCACATCCTCTCTGTGAAGGGTTTTGCCAACTGGACTTGGAATCCTCCATGCATTTCAGGTCATCCAAAATAGTCAGTCCCTGTTTTACCAGCTTCAGAGGGTGTATTGTCACTTGCACATCATTTTGAACCCAGGAACTGTTCTGGGTTCCCCCTGTGGTGTTGTAGGGAGAAGCTGCAGGGAAGAGCAGGCTGCACCAGGGGCTCCCAGCTCAACAGCACATCAGAAACCTTCCCAACTTCTTCCTTCCGGAAACTTGCTCAGCTTCTTAACAGGCGAAGGTTGGAATATTCCATTGACGTTCCTTGTCAGAAACATGGCTCATTGCCTGGTTTGGCAGTGATGAGATTGTCTGAGATGAACCCATATTAGCTCTCTTCAGCCAACCTTGCAGTGTTTAGTCTAGACAGTGGTGCAGTTCAAATAGGAAGATTCTCATTTTTCTTATTCAGGGTTCTTTGTATCTGCAGGCAGCTCTGGGGCTTTGTTTGCAGGAACTTGCCCTGAGCATGGTGACAGTAAAGTACCCAGCATGGACATAGACCAAGAAGAGAGGTGGCCCTTGAAGCTGTTCTCCAGCCCTTGCATAGCACACTGCTGTTGTGATGGACATGCTGCCTTCAAGTCCTTGAGTGTGTGAAGTGTTCCTGACCAGAACCATCTTGATGGTGGAGGAGTCGGTAGCATTTGACTTGTCACATATTCCTGTTTCTAGTCTTCAGGTCTCTTGCGAGGAGTCTGCATCGAGGCCATGGATTTTAATCTCCTTCATCAACTAAAAAAAGGACTTCCCTTTAAAATCTGTCATGAGCAGAAGGGCAGGAACCCAAGTTGTCTGCACAGCTCTCCTGCTGGGGTTACCTCTCATTCCTCCGGCAGTGTGCTGTCATGAGCTAGTGCAAGAAAGCAAAGGCAGAGAAGGAAGCAGATCAGTGAAGCAGAAGCTGACCTGGTCCTGTGAACAGCTTGAGCTCACAGCAGAGATGGGCTGTTTCTGTCTCTCTACTAAAGCTGGTTTCTGCCCATGTAATCTGGCACAGCAGAGGAACCACCTGGAGCAGTTTCTGAAGTCCTTTCATCTAGGCAGGGTATGCTTTAAAAAGGAATCATCCCACCTGCATCAGCAACAACCTGCACCAGCAGCAACGTGCGCTTGATTTACTGCATCTTGGGTTTTCCAGTGCATTTGGGCAGGTTGGTATAGTTTGAACTTACACATTGGTGTCAAACATGACTCTGGCCTCACGCTTAGAACACTGTGTTTTGTGTGCTTGACTTGCAATGACCCCCCTGGATCAGGGGAGGGGCGAGAAGCTCTGTTTGTTCTTCATGCTTAGGTCCCTTCCCACGTACTGGAATCCAGGGGAATGCAGTGGGGCAGATGTGTCTGAGCAACAGGAAGATGCCTGCTAAAGGAAGGATACTTTTTCAGTGTAGCCAGGGATTTGTTAGGGGCTTCTCTTCCATCCACTGCACTGTGAAACCAGCAAGAAAACCTGGCCCAAAGAGCTTATGTGGCTGCTGAGTATCCGTGTTTCCTCGGCCAGGCAGGAGGCTGCGCATTACAGCAGGCACAGGCTGGGTGTCCCACTGCTGCAATGCCCTGCGAGTACTGCAGAGGTCAGCTTGCCCTTGCTTCTCCCCAGCCCAACATAGGGATCTTGCAACACTTGGCTCCCATCTCCTCTATCCTGCACCAGTGGTTCTGCCACTTCACACTCAATTCTTCCTGGGTGCATTTCCCTTCACATCTTGTGCTGTGGTAGGAGTGGGATAACTCAGTCAGATGGGCAAGAGACAGGACCTGGTAGGCAAATGTGCTTCAGCATGTGCTGTGGTTAAGTGAGGCCAATGCCTTCTATGGGATAGATGTCCCTGTGATTACAGCAGGGATAGGTACAGCAAAGGCAGAATAAAGAATGACAGAAGGTAAAAGAACAGCCTCCTCTGAGTTGGTGGCTCCTTTGCATGGTTTATCTGTGCGTCTGCAGAGGCACAACATGCAGTAGAGGTGGCAGGTTTGGGGCTAACAGGAGGGTGCAACACAGTGGTGCTTTGTGTGGGTTTTAAGTAAAAGATCCAGTCCAAAGGCTGTTGAAAGCAGTCTCTTGTGTGTGTTTGCTGGCGATGGTGGGTGAGGGTGTTGCTTTTCTCACGTTCTGTGTTCCTTGATCCAAGTCAGTTGGATTTCAGGAAACAATTAAATCGTGCCTTTGAAGGAAAGAGAAGGAAAACAACACACACAACTGCTAGCAGCTTTCCCTTGGTTCATTGCTCCAGGGGGAATAAAGTCCCACTTTAGACTCAGAAGATGAGTGATAGAACAGCAACGATTTAGTCTGTTGGACACACATCTGCATGCACCTGTGGTGCTGCTGTGGGCAGGGTTTCAGCACAGCCCAATGCATAAGGCAGGGCTTGTTGTGCTGCCCAAACAGCATCCTGTTGGATTGTTCACATGGGAATCATCTGGGCAGTCGGCTGTAAAAATGTCAGCTCCAGAGAGGATGCGGGCAGGCAAGGCCAGGCAGGGAAGGGTCCAAGTGGTGGAGATCAGCCACTTCCCCAGGTTTCCAGCAAAAGGCTTTGAGGGTAACGGGGTCTCCTGGAGGCAGCTGATGGGTAGTTTGGGTTCAGGTATTTCCCATGCAGGAGGAGGGGACCCAAAAGATGGTTCACTGCCAGTCCCTGCTCCTGCAATAGGTTCCCATCCCTGCCTCTGCATAGATGGCTGGGTTCTAGTGCTTTTTAATTTCTGGCGTTGCTGATTGATGGGTCCTTCACTGGGCTGGTCCGTGGCCCTGCAGCTTCTCATCACTCTCTGGTTTTGCTTAGAAACAAGCCCTGGGGATTAAATATTAATCATGGTTTTGCCCCAAGGTTGTGTTGTCCTAGAACTGAAATGCAGTCCTGATGTCCTCAGGATCTTGCCTGCTTGTTACTGAGCTCTCCTCTTTTAACATCCCTTTAGAGATGATCAGTGACAGCTCACTGAGGGCTTGCTTGGGAAGAGAGCAAGTGGCAGAATGTGATTACACTGGGGTTGGATGTGGGTATGTCGATGTGACTTGATGTTGGCAGGGGAAATCCAGGAGCAGAGCTCCTGTTTCACACCGTACTCTGAACCTCAGCTCATCTCAAGCTGGTCGGATATGGATGTTTTACCAGTACCCTCAAAATGGGGCTATGTCCCTGCATCACATGGTGGTGAGATATAACGGTTTGTGTTTTCAGAGCCTCTGAGAGGAAACTTAAGTAGCACCAACATGAAAGTCATCAGCCTGGAGAGCCTCAGTGCCTGGGTAAGCCAGGCTGGACCTTTAGACCTGTGCAAAGCTGAAGTCATTAGGCAGCTGTTTTTATGACTGTTTCTCTGAGTCCTCGGTTTCACAGCACTGGCTGGTGTGTGTGTGTTCCTCGTGCAGGAAGTTCCACAAGAAGCTGGGCCAGCAGGCATGGCTGGTGGCTGCCATCACTGCCACGGAGTTCCTCATCGTTGTGAAGTATGATCCCTACACGCTCACACTCTCTCTTCCCTTCTACATTACCCAGTGCTGGATCCTGGGGATTATCCTGGTGCTCACCTGGACAGCCTGGAGGTTCTTCATTCGGTAAGTGGAATTTGAGGTGCCACATTCAGCCCCAACCTGGGTCTTATGGGGAAAATTGGTTTGTTTTGCCTGTGCTTAGGCCAGCTGTGCTGCAGCTTCATCGCATGAGCAGTTTGCTCTGTGGCCAATTGTCCGAGCTGCCCAGTTAAATGTGTTTGGTTTGGATGCTGCTCCCTGCAAGTAAAGGACAAGCAGCTGCCCAAGGCTGAAAAAATCATAGACTCCCAGAGTGCTTTGGGTTGAAGGGACCTTAAAGCTCCCCCAGCTCCAACCCCTGCCACGGGCAGGGACACCTTCCACTGGAGCAGCT
>WYDI02028888.1:0-19866 GCA_009867235.2 Psittacus erithacus
CAGGCTGAAAGTCAAAAACACAGCACTGCACCAGCTACTAAGAAGGAGAAAAATGGCTGCTACTGCTGAACCCAGGATAGAATCTGAAGCATTTTCCAAATGGCTTCTAAGAAAAGAATGTTTTCTAATATGCATTTTACATTGTGTTACATTTGTTACTTCTTGGCATTAAAAATTATTTTAAAATGTGACATTTCAAAAGCCTGTGTCACTTTATATGATCCAGAAATTTTAAGTACTTTTAATTAACATATAATAGTATTCAGGACATCAGGAATAATTATTCTGCAGGTATAAAAAGAAATATGTCATATAGTCCATAATGAACAAATATTTTGAAACTGCGCAAAAAATAATGAGCGCTGCACGCTACGGAACAAGGTGGCTTCAATTGCAGTGTTTAATCACATACTCTTTCCTAAAGAACAACAAATGGACTATTTTGTTGCTATACTTCTTATACTTATACTTACACATAAGTGTAGGAGTTGTGTTAAAGATGGCATGGAATTATGTTTTCTGTATTGGGCTGGAAATTTTTGTGATGCTACTCAGTTTGTGGGGGAGCTTGTTGTGTGGTCTTTAGCTCCAGAATAAGACAACTATCAGAAAAAAGTTCAGTAGTGTCTACATATGGTTATATTCCTTGTCTTGCTTTGTGCCTCATCTGAGGCAACTGCTTTTTACTCCTCCACACACCTCTGGAAAATTTCCTGTGAAAACCTGGAGTGGTAAGTGAGGCTTTCCAAATGCCCTGATCTTACCCTGATGTGGAGGCAGGAACTTATCAGGACATGGAAACTCCCATGTGCTTTGTGCTTGCCAGTCGGGATACATATAGCCTTGGCTATCTAAACACTGCAGATAAGTGCTGAGACCTTGGATTTGATTTGATATTCTATGGCAAGCAATTGTAAAGAGCAAAGGACAAGCTTAATGTGCTCCTGGTAGCGGTGCTGCCAAGGAGACATGCAGTTGCATTCTCTATTAGCTGAAGATTCCCAAGTGTGCAACTGCTTGGGAGAAAAAAAACAATCAAGCCTTTAAAGTACTAACATCCTTTTTAGGAAGCGTGTACACAGGCACAAAGTTGCTATACAGCCAGAAGGCTTAGTCAAGGGGAAAATTCTCATATTTTTCCAGTAAGCACAAATTTTCCTGCTGAAGGTTCATCTTTTTAATTTAACCTTACATTATTTGACTTTAAAAAAGTGCAGTGACTAAACCCTCTATATTTTCTGTTCACCATTTCAAATTGTTTCAAGTTAAATCTTTGGGAGCATCAGAAGATGACTGAAATGTCTGTTGAAATAATAGGTAAGATTATATGTGGTTGTTTTCGTCTAAGAGTGCTGTCATTGTTACCTGTGTAACTCTTTTGCAGCATGTGCTCCTTGGATAGCAGCAAGTGGAAATACACTGCCCAGCAGGATCACAGGGAGTAAGGAATGAATCTCAGAGGAGCTGAATGAGGGTTCTTCAGAGAGCAATGATGTATTAGGTAATTCCTCATTTTCTCTCCTGCTTTCGCAGTTTCTTGACATAAAACAAAAATCCATAGAAGTAACTACAAGACATTTATAACAAAGTTATTCCAGTACCAAATTTTTCCTTCTGCATTCTATTTCTCCTGACAGCAGACTAAAAACATCCCAAAGCCATAATATTCTTATATCAAAAGAATACACCCAGCCTTGCTACCAGCGTGGTGGTTAGAGAGGGGAAGGGACTGAAGCAGAGAGCGGAGAAAATTATAGGTGATTTGCAAAATAAAATTCTGGCATCTCTAGCATACATAAGCAGAAGAAATGCCTTTTCTGCATTTGAAAGCATAGAACAAGTTCTTTTTAAGTTACAGAAATACAATCATTGAGTTACAATACTTGTAATCTCCAACCAACATGAAAAATGTGTGCGAGGGAGAAGACAAGTTTTGGGCAATAGTCTGAAAAAAAACAAAAAAACAAAACAAAACAAAACAAAACAAAAAAAATGAAAGAAAAAATCCCTATTAACCAGTGTTGCAGTTCTTGCAGACTAGAAATATTTTTATTTAGATTTATGATTGAGTTTGGATTAGAGAAAAACAAATCAATACTTCTTAGCTGACATAATGTTGCTGTTCATCTCGCTGAAGTTCACTACACTGACCAGCAGCCTATTTGGTATTGAACATAAAGCCTGTCAAGCTCAGAAATCAACCAGGTGACAAACAGTAGTGGAAAGGCAGAAGATCAGAGACAACCCTTAGAAGAAAAGTAGATGACGCAGAGAGCCAAGGCAGCACTGACATATTGGCAAACATATGCTTGCAGTGAAAGTGGGTTTAAGAATTTAACTGCAAAATTATTCCTCAAACATGTTACAGAAATAAAATTCAGCTTAATATTTTTTTTTGTTTTGCAGTTTTCATTAGTCTATAGATTTTAGTGTACCATTCTTTGTCTTACATTTTCTAATCTTGCTTTCTATTAGAGAAAGTGAAACCCAGTCTTGTTTCTACCACCTACACTCTCTGGAAACATTGTGTATATCCATTAATCCTGACGTCATAGTCATGTCTCAGTTTTGTGTTTAGAAAGAAGCTATTAACACATTCATACTCCTCAAAAGATTATTTATAGCTTGCCTTCATTCTCCCTTTGCACATACCTACACATATTCTTCAAGTTCCTTCGAGTCTTGCTAGCTTCTCACTGAGATCGCCTAAAACAAAGATAGGTAAAGATAAACCAGACCCTGTTATTAAATAATTCTCCATAATAAAATAATCAAGAATAGTGGTACAGAGATTGACTTCTCCTGTCAGTCAGAAGATCATGAAGTGACTGCAAATGAGACAATACACGGTAAAAAGAAAAAGAAGGCCAGAACTCTGCCGTAATGAAAACTTCCCACTGCTGGACTCAGACCTTGCTAGTACTATTTGTTATTCACTGACTTCTCTCACACTTCTGCTCTGTGCTGTCAGGCCCAAAGGTTTCCTTTTTTCCCCAGCTGTGTATCTCTGAAAATTCCTCTACACTTTCATTCATCTGAGCACTAATTTCATAGCATTAAAAACTTCATAATATGAAAATGGAAAATCTAGTAACAATGATTTTAAAGAATCTTGAATATGGACCAGGGTCAAGTTTCTCAATTACTAAAGTGCTTTTTAAGGGAGGTCCAGGGTTCTGTGAATACGTGGTTATTTTTTCCATAGATATTGGGGAAACACCTGCAGTTAGAATGATTCTGCTGGTTTTGTATGGCTTGGGTCATGTGGCGAGGTTGGCAGCTTCAAGGAATGACTGACAAGAAGTGATCCCGTCATGGCGTGGGCATAGTGATGGTGTCATTACTTAGCAGGAGTTACCCAAGCGCAAGCTGAGTATTGATGTCATTCACTATTTATAGAAATGTATCCACCCAGAGACCGATGAGGAAAAAATGTTCCCCATGTAATTTAAAAAACATAGAATTCTATAATCAAAGGTGTAAGGCAATTTTTGAGGAGCCCACCCATGGTGCACTGGTGAGACAAAATGGTGCAGTAAAATAAGAACTAGCTTATCAGCAAAGGAGAATATGATTGCTGTTGAAGACAAAAATCTCGGATGGGAATATTGCAACCTACCACATTTCCACTTAAATGTTATTATTTCGTACATGATACTGAGAACGAAGAAATATGCTGCCCTTTCTAGTTGTACACTTCCTAGTTCAGCAAAACCAGAACAAAATGGAGTATTTACTTGGAATATGACATGGCATTTTCCCCTCTTGTTTCTCTGTAAATATTGTGCTAAACTCTTCAGGATGTAAGGCAGCTGAGATGATGGTAAGTGAATCTGATTGCATTATAATGGGTGAAAAAAACACATAAATTCTAATAATCTCTTATTTCAAGGCTTTTGGATTTTCTTGCTTTTTTTTTTTTTTTTTTTCATTAAAGACATTTCTTTTTCTTGTCTCCATCCTTGCAGCTTTTTTTATCTAGGGTTAAGGAGCAACTGTACTACCCTATTAGTACAAGCCACAGCTCCACCTTCTGTGCTGACATCTTGCTACCTGGCTGTTTCCGCTGTTAATCAAAACCAAAAGCAGGAACTTTGTTGCCAGAGTTCAGGTTTTTATCATGAGCCTTGTGACATTTGATTTTTTTACTTCAAAGCCTTACACTATCATGAGGCAGCTCTGTGGGACAGGAGGGTCATGTCAATTTGTCTGGTGTGGGTGGTGGCACTGCGTCAGGCTGGTGGCAGGGACCCCTGTTGCCCTGCAATGTACATGAGCCCTGACAACATCAGTCTCTGATCTATGTAATAGGGTTACTCGTTTTCCACTGCATGGCAGTGCTGTAACTCTTTCTCCTAGGAGCAGTTCTCAACAGGTATTATAGAGCCGTAAGGCTCTTCAAAGCCTGAGCACTCCTTTCTTATTACTATGCTTGAGATTCCTGACCTCATTAGTGCCTGCAGGGTTTGAGCTGAAATCTCTCAAGCAGAAGTAGCCGCTCAGAGGCACTGACTGTAAGTGCAGTCACTGGAGTCTTACAGGTGTTTTAATCTGGGCCGTTTGCTCATCTCTAACAAACAATTATTCTTATTAATAAAGCTATATGAATAGTGAAGGACTACACTGACATTAAAATGAACGACATAATATAAAGGCAACTTTTTTCTGCCCTCTGAGTAGAACTGCTTTAGAGAGAATTTATAGTAATGCAGGTTTCTGTTTTATTACAGCAAGCATTGGTATGAGTATCTACATGTTGAACATTTGTAAAATAACATCATCTTCAAGGGTGCACTATTATACTGTAAGTGCCATAATTTTTTAAAGAAACCATACTGCTTTTAACATTTTCATTATGTCTAGAAGTCATAATGAGACACAAAGCTATGTTTGCTAATAGGTTTCTTCTATATTTTCACAGAGCAGAATGTTAAGTATTTGCAGCAATAAGTGTTTATGTTCAAGAATTTTACTCTGACAATGCAAACTCCTTAAATAATGTTGAAAGACACTAATTCAAAGCCTAGGAGTAAAATGCAGTTGTCTTACAGCCCTAGCTTTTGTTGTGCCTTACATGAATCTACAAAATGTTACCTGTTTTCACCTTCCTGCGCTTGTTCCTCCGATCCCCATCTAAAAAACGACTAACACAATAAAACACCTCACAGTGTGGCAGCGAAATGATTGGTGTCCATTCATGGAAAATGCCGAAAGCTGTAACTGTCCAAAAGTGTACTGAGTATCAGATTTGTAATCCCTCTCTGCTGATGATTTAACTGTTGCTTCTGAAAAGGAGTTTGCAGCACAGAGAGAAGGAAAGGGCCTCACAACAATCTGCACAATCCTACATTATTTACTACCTATCAGTATAGCACAGCTTCAGCTGGCAGGGAGAGCTAGGTTTGAGAGTGAGAGATGCGTACAGCTGCTGTGAGAAATGTAAATAAGATTAGAGTTGCCAGTCCCTGCTGAGAAGTAAATTTCTTTTCCAGAAGCTGAACACACCTTTTCTTTGAAACAGCATCTTTGTTCATGGGAGCTGCTAGTCTGCATCCATCTGCCACACTTAAACCCTGGACCTTGTAAATAATCTCTGCTCATTGAGCAGAGCTATGACAAAAAATGTAATGTCTTCTTGTTGTACATGTCTAGGAACTAATCTTCCTCTGGCAGCAAACCTGTGGTCTGTCAGCTTGAGTTCCTTTTCATTTATATACTTATTTCTCTCAGTGCAGATGTGGGTGAAGAGGGGAAGCACAATAGGGAATTCACAGAGCAAGCAAACCATACCTAACAGCCAGGCTGATCAGCTTGCAAGTGTGGCTAAAAAGTGTCTTCTGGTACAGCCTGCCTGATGCACCATTGCTACTCCTGCATTGCTGACAGGGTTCATGAGCTAATGGGTGAATCAGGTGCCAGACCTGCCAGTACAATCTGGGTGGGATGAATGTTTGAGTTGATATAGCTATCCTGATTGGCCAGTCACAGGAATTATCTATTTGAGGGCATGGTTTCAAATCTAAAATTTACTACAGCTACCCATGGCCATGCTCCAGTGTGCTCTACAAGCGGTTAATGTTGAAGGTTACTCAGAGTTCAGCTAGATCAGAAAATTCTTGGCCAAAGGGCATAGTATAGTAGTTCTCTGGTAAAAACAAGATTTTCTAGTTTGGTCTTAAGGCAGGGTGTACTTTTCCCTGAGGAGCCATGTGTTTTCAAGCAATCTGAGAGATCTCTTCTTTCTTAAAATACAACAGCATGCTGAAGCTATTATGCTGAATCTGAAATGTGTAATAAATGAACATAGTTTGATAACATTTAAAGGAAGAGATAGCATGTCTCTCATCAGGCTTTTGGGGGAAAGGTTTTTGAAGGTCTCTCAGGATGCTTGTTTGAGGAGTTTGTATTTAAAAGTCAGGCATGCCAAACATTGTACACAAGTGAGACTGACTTACAAAAACCTCAATTATCAATCAAAACAATGGGAATCTATACTCTGCAGCTTGTCAAATACTTGGCATTTATCGCAGAAGCAGATATAGAAGGAATGGGGAGAAAATAACTTAACGATTGTTACAAGTAATCTCTGGTGATACTATTTTTCTCCCTGGGCCCTTGGGGAAACTGCTGAACTGTGAAACTTTGCAGGTACCTCCACCCTAGCATTGTCAAATGCCTATCAAATACAAGCTTGCCACTCTCCTGCTAAAGCCAGACATGTGGTTTGGCCAAGAATCCATAGAAAGCACTCTTCTCTCCATGCGTCTAAACGTATGGCCAGGGTCTTTGCTGCTCAGTCCTGGCAGCATGCATTCATACCATTGCATAGCTGGACATGCCCCTTCAACATGACCAGAGGCAGATTTCTCTCACCTTGCACTCCAGTTTGCAGCGTAATCCTTGGCTCTCATGTGCATATTCCCATCTCCATGCCAGACCTGTCAAAACAAGCTGCCTCCTCTCTGGCAAGGGGTCTGAGACCACACAGCCTCATCACAGTGCCGCATCCAAGGTGGCTAAAGAAAGCCAGCAGGCCTTTAGGCCATGAGCAACCAGAATTGCAGCAGTGAAGAGCTGCAAAACATGCAAAACAAGAAGCACCTTGTGGCACAAAGAAGCCTCATTCAAAGAAGGAAGGGAACCCTGGCACTGCCCCCTTAATCCCGCTGCAAGAAACTCCTCTGTGACACCATGGACTCGAGTCCCTCCTGCCTGCCTTCCTCTAGGAAAACACTCAGACACTCCCTCTGACAAAGAAGCACGGTTTGTACCCCCCGCTCCCAGGGACGTCTTTTCGGGACGTGCGTGGGCCGCCGCACTGGCATCCCCCACCAGGTGGAGCAAGAAACAAAGAAGAGCACTTTCACTTTCTCCATTTCCCCGGGTTCGGGGTGTTTTTGTGGCAATTTGTTCTTGTGGGTTTTTTTCATTTTGGTTTGGGTTTTTTTTGTTTGGTTGGTTTGGTTTGATTTTGTTGTGGTGGTGGTTTTGTTTTTTTTTTCTTTTCCAGGCCTCAATTTTGCCTTTCCTCAAACTGAAGTTTCAACACAAATGAAGAGGCAAAGCGGGAGGATGGTGTTCCCTTCTTCCCGTTTGGGTTGTGGGTAATGTTTTCTGCAGTTTGCGATCTGTCCCCCATAAAGATCGGCAAGAGGTGAGAAGGTGGGGCACTGAACGAGCAGCATAAATGCTTCTGCGTGCATATCAGTTTTAGCAAGGAAATAAAATTTAAAAATTCAAAAAGGCAGATTGCTCATTTTGCATTAGTGGGTAAAAAAGTTTGGAAAATCTTTTCATATACACAGCAGCATAAAATTAGCGTTAACATCTCATTAAGCCTAAATGCACTTACAGACTGATCCAAAGGCCATCAAACTCAATGGGAGACTTTCCATTGCTTTCAAATGGGATTTGCATCATGCTGTTAGTGATTGGCAAAAGCTCATATTAGCAAAACAAAAAAGAATCCTGACATTACCTAAAAGGCTATTAAAGCATTTCCATTCCTTGTTCTGGGAAAACCCTTTTATGGCTGATCAAATGCAATAACAGCAACCACCTCTGCGGTGAAAGCTTCCTCTTAGGCTAACTTCAAAGTATAGCTGAGGTATGAATGCAAACGACACTGCTATTTTACAAAAACTGGAATGGAAAACTCATTTTTTATCATAGTGCGTTATCCATAACAGAAGAGGTAAACCTGAAGTGATCAAAAGTTAATTTAAATGCCATGTAAGTATGATTTAAAAAGGTGGAGAGATACAAGCAACTGAAATCTAGCTTAGCAAAACCATATGGCTGCTATGATAATATTTTATACAGTCTGGTGCCCTAACATGAACTAAAATAACTAAAATGAATGAAATTAACTAAAGTAGACTTTATACAGTCAAAAGCAAACCAGTTTGTTGTGCACAGTACACTTTAGAAACCACAGTGCATGATAATGACCACTATTGGCTCTGTTTTCACATGTAGGATAAAAAGTAGCACATTTTAAAAAATCAAAATTAATTGCCTTAAACAGGTTCATATTCCTTGATTTTCATTTGCTTTTTTAAAGTACTGCTTCTAGCAGAGAGAGAGATTGGAGCAGAGGCTCCAGGTCTGAGTAGGTTTCTTGTCCAGCTGGCCTTAGCTGGGACTATGTTATTCTGCTGATGGCAGAGGTGGGCCTAGGATTTCCTATGTATGTTTAAAAAACAAATGAAGTGAAATGACAAGCCCCTTATTTTTTTTCCTAAATATTTCAAATCTGAAACAGAACTGTCAAGTTATCTAACTTGACAGCTGGTAGAATGTTATTGAAAATTTGAAAGACTTTCCTAGCTTTCCTTCTCCTGTGAAGTTTAAAATCTCCTTTTTCTGTTATCTCCAGTATTTCCATTGGTTTTTTCACTGTGTTCCACATCTTCTTCCTATCGCTCAGCCCAAATGGTGTAGTGAGAGACTCCATCTTCAGGTATCTCCATGTCTCTCCCAAACTGCTTTCTTATTTCTCAAATTCATTAGGAGCTGAAGCAAAAATTTCAGTTTGAGCAGTGTCCTAATTTTTGAGTGTTAGAAAACCCTGGATTTAAGATGGGACACTGATGTTATTGTAGGAGTTCCAACCCTCAAAATATTGCCAACAATGACATTTCACCGAAGGAGGAAGAAGGGTATAGATACTGCCCAAAATTTTGAAGATGCATCTGAATACTACACGCAACAGTTATGACAGACCGTAGCTTGAGCATGTTCCTAAAGTTAACTGGCCAATAAGAAAGAAATTCCCATGAAGTTATGCAGCTGATTATCTTTCTGACAGCACTGATTTTATTTTGTCCTTTTTTCCTCTAAATTCCATTTCTCTTTTCTTCTTTTTGAGATGGATATAGCCTTGCTTCCTTGCCCCTTTCCCTCTATGGTGGCTTAACTTCATAAAGAAAGAAAGGGTCTTATAACAAGAAACAGTATTATATTTGAATACATATTAAAACACTATTCAGTGCATATTAAAATACTATTCACTGATTTGCAGCATCTCAACATAAGTCAGAAATCTGGCCTTTGGAGAATACTTTGGAGAAACTGACAGGAACTGTTATTCTTATACAATAGAACAGTGATGCAGGGGAAGAGGATCAGACTGGCATCCGTGTTAGGATCATATTTTCACCTGTCTTTATGTTTCTGATTGCACATCACCTCAGCTTTCTTACAGTTAGTCTCATCCCACTCTTTCTTGAGTCAAGGGGAGGGTGCTATCAATTACAGCAAGAGCAAAGTGTTTTGTGAATGTTTCTTTCTTCTGTTTCCTTCCCATCTCCCCTCTTAATAGTCATTAAACACAATCAAGAAACTGTTAGAAACAATATTTTATTGTTTGTAGATAAGCCATCAATTTTAGTATTATAGCCCTGGAAATGTATCAACTCTGGAAAACAAACTGGCAAGCATCTTAAGCCTAAGACACATCTTTGAACTGCAGCTTCAACAACGCTTTTTCCCTGCAGCGGCTGAAGCAGCATGACCTCATGGCTGCTACACTAGCACCAAATCACTCCTGAGACCACCACCTGGGTTGCCACACCTTCCAGGCACTTGCTAAAAAGGAGCAGAGCGAAGGTGCTACCTCCACAGAGGATAAACTGAGATACAACCTTTTACTCGTCATCACTCAAGGAGGCCCACAGTTTAAGTGGGGATTTCTGTGGAGAACACTTGTGGATTTAGGTGCTGGTGCTCATGTGGAAGCTGAAGTCTTTTTGGCAGTGGTTAGAAACCAACCAAACTTTACACTGTATTTTGAAATCAGTCATTTCATAGCTTTATTTTCCATTAATCTGAGAGAAGCCTACCTTTACTTTTAAAACTGCAGGGCCAATTGTTTAGACGAACCAGGCTTTTGTCTGGATTTCTAGTTTCCCTGACAGAGCACTGTCTTAAAAAGAAAAAAAAAATTAATGAAAATGCAACAACATCTAAATTCATCCTGTTAGCAGAATAGAATGATTCTGTTGCTGGTTAGACAAATCAGAAGACTGGTCATTTCACTGCATCACTAGTCTTGTAAATGTCAAATTGAGTGAATTGCAAGACAAACAAACAAGCAAACAAACAACCAAAATTTAAATGTTTAAATTTAAAATTTAAATTTAGAGCTCTCTGCTCTAGATATCCAAGCACATGCTGGGAATTCACAACAATAGTAATATTAAATGAGAAACTAATTGCTTAGCCAGGATGGCAATTCCACCCTCTCAGATTGTGGCCATTTTCTCTCAGAACACAATGACCATGGAAATGCAGCACTGATAATGCTTACTGTTGTCTTTATTTAATGTGAAGCAGTATCAGTGAGTCACTCAAGTCTTTTGTAATTTTGTTCAGCTTCTGGTTGTGCTGGAAAACATATGGGGTATTCATATAACATATAGTGTCTAAATTTCACCTCTTGAGAAGTTAATCTATGCCTTCCATAGTTAAGTAGTAAATATTGCTTACTTATATCAATGTTTTATACTTCTATAAAGCCTTTAGATGTCAGATTATTGATACTTAAGCAGATCCTCAAATACTTCTCAGGGAGAGATAAATGCCATTATTATCCACAGCAGTGCAGAAAGGAGAGGTGATTTTTCTAAGTCCATTCATTGAGACAATTTAGCTTGAGAGGCCTGGTAACACAGTTATAAACACCCAATAGCAGCCTGGCCAACCTCCAGCTATTATTTTTTTAAAAATCAACTTCAAAAAAAGAATGGCAGTGACTTAGCAGTATTATTTTTTTCCACAGAGATCATTGTTTCTGAGCACCGAGAATACTCATGCTTATTTGAGCTAAAGAGCTAGGAATTTCTTTTGCTTTAAATTTCAGTTGATAATCTAGCATTTTGTCAAACTGAGTCTGAGATTTGTAGAGACATCAGGCAGTATTGTGAAGTGCCTAAGTTAGCCATCAGGCTTGTAGAGGCTTTGAGCCATTTTTCCCATAACAGAAACAGTTAGTGAATGAAATTATGTAGTGATCAATAAATCAAACCTAATCAGTGACCTTCAGATTTGATGCCTGAGAATTTTTTTGTCTCTGATGAAGAAGACAGAAGGATGTAGTGTGAGTGGGTGAAAAGTGCTGTAGGCTGTCAGTAAGAAATCCTTAATGCCTCACGAAAAATCCCATTGCTTTAGCAGTGGGGCAAATAACTGAATCACATATGATTCAACGGCACTTAAAACCACTCAAATCATAATTAGTAGCTGTTTTCAATCTTGATTAAACTATATGAATATCATTTTCTATATTAATGCTTAATATTAATTTATAATTAGATATATGAAACATGAAATCCTATGGGCTAATCAATATATAGTTTATTAATTAGAAAAAGAATGGAAATTACTTACAAGAGTTTCTATGCAAGCTCAAAAGCTGCTCTCATCAGTCAGACTGATTAACTATGTATATAATTTTTTGGAGATAGTTTACTGGGGAAATGGCTTTCCTGTGTTTTCAAGTGTGCCCATGAATGTGAATGGATGTGTTGGACAAATGACTGTATTCTGTGCTTTTTGTGGAGGAAGACTTAAGCCCCCTGCCGTATCTTTTCCTTTGCAGACTAATGTTCTTTGAAAATATGGCATGTTTTCTGAAAATATGACATGTTTTAAAACGCACAGATTAAAAGGAAGGCATGGAGGGACCTTTTTTTTTCTCAGATTAGTTTGCTGTATGATGAGATTATTCATTTTGACTTGTGTGAGGACCAGCGGCACTTATTTCCATGACCATTCTTCAAGTAATGTGGAGCTGCTCTAGACACAGGCAAAATATCTTGAGCAGCAAAGTGATTAACGATTCTTCTCTGAACTGTTTGCAAGAGTCCCAAAAGGACCACTTCACTGCTTTTAACACCTCACAGAAAGGCACTTTGGTAACAAGTGGCTGGTATCACTGAGGGGAAGAATAGACAGGGATGGATCCCCTCAAATCAGGTGGTGGATCCCCCACCTCTCCCACTATCAATGAGGGAACAAGTAACACCTTTCATCTGTTTTTCTTCCCCTTTTCTGGAATAGGATCAGCAGGCTTTGATCCTACCTCTGTATCTTCCCTAGCAAAACTGAGTACAGCTCAAGGTTCTGCAAAGCCTTAAGGCAGGTGTGATGTACTCAGTGGACATGCAACTCTACTTGCCCCAGTGAAGTGAAGGCATAGCTTCTCTTGCTTTCTTCTGAAGTGAAACAATGGTAATTCTCCAACAACTTTTGTCAATAATAAAGTGATACATCCTTGTAGAGAGGATATGTAATTTTAAAAACTTAGCTAGTTGCACTGTCTGTCTGCATTCACATTTAGGAATGCATTAAATGAGCTGGCTAGAAGCATGAGGGCCAAGAGCAGGTTGGGAGAGGTGGGAAAAGGACTACTCTATGGTTTCTTCATTTGGAAACTAAATATAATAAATTTTGTATTTCTAATAGAAATAATGGTAGTAACTAGTTGATAAAACATATCTAGGATGTTACCAAAGAAATACCCTTGTACAAATGTAGCTGGACAGTTCATTGCTAGCATAATTACGTACTTTGAGGTTCTTCCCTTCTCTGTGCCAAAGCACGTCCTTTCTCTGACACACAACTGATACCTTTAAATGCAATTATTCCAATTAGCATTAACTGTCAGTGTTGCCATGCTGCCACTATTTGGTCCTATTGTGGGAGGAGAGCATGTTAGTCACAGTTGTTCTGCAGAGAGGAAGGCTGAAGCCCAGGACAAATTGTTAGCAGAAAATAGCTAGAATCACTTCTCCTTTTCATTTCCTTTTGTATATTTTCTTGTTTCATTGGGATTTTTTTTTTCAGTACGGTAGAGAAGAAAAGCAGCCAGCATTGCTGTTAAGAATAAATTATCTTCATTACTTATTCAAATATCCTAGAAAATAAGTACATTTAATATGTGGACATATGAAAGACTAAGCAAGCATCATCTTCATTAGGAAAAAAAAAAAAAAAAGATTATATTTATGACAAGTTCCTGAACTACACCATTCTCACTGCAGATGGGAATGTTTTCTTAATCTACATCTTTAATGGGGGTATGAGCCAGGTGGTTTTGCTCTGAGAAAGTGATTAAGATGTTTAAATGCCTGGGCAAGAATATGAAATAATATTAATCCATGAATTTATGGTCTTAATTGGATTGAGCACTCACAAATAGATGAGTAAAGCAACAGAACACACCAAAATCAAGATCCTTAGGAAATGCCATAAAATAATGCAAAATTAGTTTCTACAAAACTTATGCCTTCTTCTGCTGATAACAAGATTTCATATCCTTTGTAGTTTCCTTTTCTCTCTGTTTCATCAGTCTGAAAGAATCTCAGCTTTGAAGCTCTTGCAACAGAGAACATAACCAGCTGAACATAAACATAACAAAGATTAGTTCCAGCTAATCTTTTTTAACAATATTCTCCAGGAGCATCACTCATCATTAATAGAAACTAAGTGATCTACAGTGATGTCAATACTGCAAATGAAAGTGCACTTTGTGTGTTCTGGATTTTATTAATTTGTCTTTAATACCTGATTCTGGTCTTAGTAAAGTAGCAGTAGGAAAAATTATGCAAAATTAATCCCATGAAAGCTAATCAAGGCTGTGAAGAGAATGGTAATCTTTTCCTAACTGAGAACATAGTTCAGTACAAAACACATACTTGAAGAAAAAATATTGTCCTCTTTGAAAGAAATCTTTCCATAAATTATTTAGCGCTGTGTTTACTGCAATGACTGAAAATATTTCAAGACTTCAGCTTGGGGCAGGGGGCTGAGGAGGCTTAGAGTGGGAATTCACATGGGCATAATTATGGTACTTGAAGAAAATTGTTATAACGGGACAAGGTTAGGAGTAAATCTACTGAAGATGACTGTCACCTTCTTATAAGGATAGAAATGTTGTGCATAGCTTTTCCTAATCTGAAAGGAAGTGCCATTTGTACATGGAGTTAACAATATGGTCTCTGTACCAAATTCAGCCTGACATAATTGGGTTCAATTCCATTAGCTTCTGAAAAGTTGCATGCACTCCGTCAGACTTGGATTTGGATTTGAAGCTCTAACAGTCATCAAGAAATTTTAAAACTTCTCTTTCATCATTTTCTGTGATTTCTTTGTGTGAATGAAACCACTGACAATGTGTGAATAGGTCCTCAAAGTTGGATATCACTGGCAAGATATTGCTATGATTGGTTACAAGCTTATTCATCTTTATAATCATTTATTAATGTGCAAATTAATTTTCAAGACCAAAAGATTGTAGATTTGAGATTCATATAAATTTCAGGAAGTATGAATTTTTAAATGCTCTTTTCCTGACATGTTCTATGATCTTTTGAGTTGACATCACAATGACTAACTTGAATTTCTTCACAGTAATACTGGATTTGCAAGTCAACATGCTGGCTTAAAAGCATCGATCTAATTAATCTTTTTTTACTGTATTCAGTAAACAGGAGTTCAACTTCCTGTTCCATCCATCTTGTTGTTGTATTTTGTTTTTCCAAAGGACTGAATAAAAGGACATGTCTTAATCTTTTTTTATAAAATGCATGATTCTAATGATATTTTGAAGCTAATGACAGATTTTCCCTTTAGAAGTATAGGAAACTTCACGTATTCACCTGCAAAATGCAAAACAGGTTGGTTCAGGAGCTAAAGCCTATTTTTGTTTAAATTTGGATACTCTCCTTTAGTGAAAAATAAATCTTAATGAGAATAAGTGGTATGTAAAAGAAGTGTAAAAATAATTAGCATATTGCTGCAACTTCTCTTTGAAGACTTTTCTCTTAATATTGTTGGTAGCCATTCTCTGAAAAAGTAGACATTTAAGTTTTCCCTTACAAGTAAATAATAATTAGCAATAACTATTATTAATATAATGATTATTTCAGTAGTGGTAAAAGGACACTAGTGGCCTAATAGTTCTAAGAAACTATCTCAGGAATACAGGGACTATGCAAAAATAACCACTGTGGGGTAGAGGCTCTATTTAGGGTGAAGGCAAATGCTCAGATAAGATGAAGCGTACTACCATTTGCCCAGTACACATCATGAAGGAAATTAGAAAGTTTGCTTTTCATTGCCATTTAGTTAGCTATTCAGCAAGCTACATTAATGATAAAAATGTGTCAGGCAGGAAATAAGAAAGTAAGTATCTCATAGAAGAATCTTTCTCACACTGAAATAAAAAAATGTCACATTAAAAATACTTTTTGCAAAACACGCAATATTTGGGGCATAACTGAGCTCTATATGCTCATTTTTTCCCCTTTTGTGCATTTTAAAGGTAAAACTCTAAATGTAGTATTAATAAAGCAGGAAAAAAATCCTAGATTTTCTTATACACAGTCAAGTGGACCATAAACTGATTAACTTTTAGCTGCATTAGGTTTTGAGTTGTCTGCACAGTCTTTGAAGCTCACATCTCATTGAGAAGTACAGTGTAGAAAGTGAATCCCCTTTCCACCAATGGTTTTGGCAGCTTTCGGCTAAACTGGGCTAAACATGGGAACATCACTTAATTTTAATATTTATCACAGCTCTATTTAAAAATATGAAGAATTCTTAAGATTGACACTTATCTTCTGCACTTTAATAAGCATGCTGGTCTTAATCTTTCCAGCCTTCACAGGGGACAGGAAATACTCAACACAACTAAGAATCCATTAGCTTAATTAAAGACTTTAAAATGATATTAAACACCTATCATCAAATTTTAAAATGTTACCTTTTTTTTCCCAATCCAGACTGTACGTTTGTGGGAAAATAATGAACGGTTTGTAACGATGCCACGTAAACACTGTTGTCAAATTTAAATCAAACTCAAAGTACTTGGGGAAATTTTTGTACTTCACGCAAGAAATACTTTCTCAGGAATAGGGGGAAAGTTTATGGTTATATACACCCAGGATTTTCAACATGTGCCGGGTTCAGTGCTGGGCTCCTCAGTACAATAGAGTCATGGACATACTGGAGCGAGTCCAGCAAAGCCGGACATTAAGGGACTGGAGCATCTCTCATACAAAGAGAGGCGAGACCTAGGACTGCTCAGATTGGAGAATGGAAGTCTTGGGGGTCTTATCAATGTGTAGATGAATGAGCGGAGTAACTAGGACAGAGCCAGACTGAGTTCAGTGGAACTCAGTAACAGCATGAGGGGCAATGGGTACAAATTGAAATACAGGGAATTTGTCTGAACATAAAAATGTTTGTCCTAAGAGGATGGTCAAACACTGTATGCCCTGAGAGGTCAGAGAGCCTCCACCACTGGAGATATTCAAAACCCAACTGGACTCCTAGCAAACAGTTCTCACTGACCCTGCTATGAGTAAAACCTAGCTTTGAATCATTGTGTTAATTGCCTGGGATACTTATGACTGAAATCTAAGGCAAATTATTATATTTGCATATTTAGACATATAAAACTAGGTATGTATGTGAATGTCTAAAAGAATTCATGAGGCAGGGGTGAACCATTGCAATTTTTAAAGGAAATCGTCTGAATATATTCAGATAGCTATAAGCAAATTTAGAGAGATGAAAAGGATCAATGGTGCAACTATTGATAGCAATGCATGAGCACAAATCAGCAGGAGAGATTTTGATCTCCCTTTACAGTTTTGGATTATTCAAAATACTGGGTGAGAAGGCAATTTACTCCTGAAGGAAAAGTGTAGGAATAGAAGTTCCTTTGTGGATCTCTTTCAAAGTATTAACATTTAGATACATATCCAGCAAACACACCATTTTGGAGATTTGCAAAGTGATTTCACAAGTCAAACAGAAAAGAATCATGCTTTGCCCATAATAGCAAAAATTGCTTTTTCCAAACTCTTTTTCAGCAGGAGGATTCTTTCAAAGAGCTGTATCTTTTATCAATATTAGTCCAAGGAAAATTAGGATTTGCTCTTCACTTGGGATATAGTGTCTGTGCTGGGAGGCTGTACAAATTCTTTCAAAAGCTGTATTCTTTGGGATTCTCATGAGGAATCTTATGAAAGGCTGATGTGCTTTGACAATAAAATTACTACTGTCTCAGCTCCTTTGCTGTCTCCAAAGGAAACTGATCTACAGATCTTCCTGCTAGCTCATCTCTTATTTAATCTACCTGCTTATAATTATTCTTGTAATGAACTTATAAATTATTAGTAGTTTATTCATTTAGAGATAGGCATTCTGACAGTTACTCTAATGACATCTGGCATATTCTCTGTCCCAGCATGATCTATTTGCTCAGTTTTACAATAGCTTTGCACTCCAGACTTACTGGTTTCTGCAGCTGAATATCCCACTATATTTTGTGAACTTCACTGCTATGGGAATATATGAATTGTGGCTATTGTAATTCTGAACATCATAATTTCTCTAATTTACACAGTGTGAGGTCATGTGCCCACTTTCTTCATCCCCTGGGGGTATTTGTAACCAAAGACAGTGAAATAACCTCACAAACACCTGCACTTAGAGGAAGAACTCAGAAATTGAGAGTAGAACTGGCCAATATGGTTTCTTTACAACTGACTTGAAAAATGACTTCTTGCTAATCTAGTTTGATGTTTCAAAATGTAAAACAGATGTGAGGAATTTCTTCATTTTCAGTAGCTTTTTTTCCTTAGGAAATACTCAAATAGGAAATCCCACTTTTTTTTTTTTTTTTTTTATGTCAGAAAATGCTGACAGGCAATAACATATTGCTTGGGTAAAGGATCAGTATTGCAGCATTTTACATGCACCACTGAAGATTCCCAGCTGACTACCTCTTCTCACATAAAAGGCAGTATCAAGAACTCAACAGAAATTAAACCACAATGTATTATATTACCGATATATTCCCCCACATGTATACATGCATGTTAAATAATTTATAAATAATGATGATGATTTCCAGCCTAACATTATATTAGTGATCTCACATAGTTCTTTTTAATCATTTTTGCTAACTTACCAGAAAGGAATACAGCAAAAACAAGGAATCGCAGAGATGATTGAACTCTCATAGGCAGGAAAACTAAAGATAGCACATAATTTATAGAAGAGAGGAATGAGAAGGAGATAGATATCTTCAAAATTATGGCTAATATAAAAAAATAAAGGAAAAATAACTCCCTGCTTCTTTCTTCTCATTGCCTTTCTTTCCCTTTCACTGAGCAGTAAGCATGAGTCTTGCTTCCTCAGAATATGGATATGATAACTTTGAGTGATCAATCATACTGCCTCCCTTTTCCTCCCAGTCTGATCTCTGAGGCATTGCTTGGTTTAAACCTTAAGCAGCTTTCTATGGAAGTTCCTTTGGAAAGTGCCTGAACTGCCTAAGAGCACAAGAAATAAATTGTTTTAGTAATGTGTGCAATTTGAAAGTTTAAAGCATACATTTTTTTTTCTTAAATGGTCTAGACTCCTTAGTTTGTGTTGCTTTAGAAAGGCAGCAGAAGCTGAACAGATATTCTTGTGATTACTAGGACTTCCAAACAGAGACTGCTGCAATTAAAGCTGTGTGTGGCATTTCATTTTCGCAAGAACAAGTCAAATTTTCATGACAGCATTTTCTGTCATCTCCAAGGTATTTCTAGAGCTTTAATATAATTTACTACTGATGAAAACTAAAACCTCAAAATATTTTTCAGGAAAGGAACGCAATTATCAAAAATTATATTAAACCCAAGAACAGCAGGTAAATGTTAACTATAAAAAATGTGAGACTGTCTTAAAACTTCATACTATTCAAGGGTTTTTCCAAGAGTATTAATCTTATTCCTTAACCTGTTAATAAAGACTTCAACAATCTCCATGACATCATAGATATCAGTGGAGCAGCAAGAAGATAAAAGTGTATTGTCTCCCACTGGTGAAAACAGTTCTTTCCAATATATTGTGGAATTCTTCCTGTGAAAGTGATCTACAAAACTGCTCAGGAAATCTCTTTTTAAACCATTTTATTCCCACTGGTCTCCCCTAAAGAAAAACAAAATATCTAAATGCATCAGATAGATTGTGGTAAGTTATCTTGCACTTCAGTGCTTTCTTGAACATTTTGTGACCCAAATGTAAAGTATAAGTTGTACAGTCATTCCCCAGCGATATTCAGTAGAACTGTATGCATTAACAATATGTTGTTGAACATTATTTTGGTTTGCTGAATTGAGTCTACATGCAGATTAGGTTACATGTTGGATTTCAATTGTGAAAGCCAATTCTACAGGGAGTAATAGCTCAGCATAGTAATAGCTTAATATATTCACATAACCTTCCTAAGGAAAGAAAAGAAAAGAAAAGAAAAGAAAAGAAAAGAAAAGAAAAGAAAAGAAAAGAAAAGAAAAGAAAAGAAAA
>WYDI02028892.1:0-25969 GCA_009867235.2 Psittacus erithacus
GACCACAACTCTTTGCATGCGGCCATCCAGCCAGTTCTTTATCCACTGAGTGGTCCACCTATCAAATTGATGTCTCTAATTGAGACAAGGATGTCATGTGGGACAGTGTTGAATGCTTTGCACAAGTCCGGGTAGATGACGTCAACTGCTCTACCACTGTTCAACAGTTCTGTAGCCCCACCATAGAAGGCCACCAAATTTGCCACCAAATACATGCTTCCTGATCTCTAGTCCTTTGTAATTCAAGTGATGCAGAGTGCGCCAGTCACAAAATTAGTCTACAATTTTCAAAGACATAGCTTGAAAACAGAAAGATGCAGCACGTGCAACAATTAACTTCATTTAAAGAGATGTGCTGAAGTGAAAGAATCTTTTATATTGATTAGAGTTTAAAAGGATAATAAGAATAAAGAATCCTGCTAAGAGTTATTAGTACAGGTAATCAGCACTAATGAGTATCATTAGAAAACACATTCTAACATCTTGAGGGATCTAAAGCACATAACTCCATGAACAGGAGGAAAGAGGTAGGATTTTATGGAATACAGATGTTGACAGGAATGGGACAGTTTACCCATCACAATACCAGATTCCTTTTTATAGAATAATTAATCCATTTCCATTTCTTTTTTATCTTCGATTTCACATTTTTTAAATGATTTTAGGACAGTTAGTTCAGTGAAATCCAGTAAACTGAAGCACACAGAATCATATAACAGTTACACTTGGAAAGGACCTCAAGATCACTTAGTTCCAAACCCCCCAGACCATGGGCTAGGATGCCTCACACTAGACCACGTTGCCAAAGACTGCCCATTGCAATATGCCTTTGCAAGTTCTACCACTAATTAGCTTGTATGTATGTATTACAACTTCAGCATACTAAGCAACTGCAGCTATTGTTTGAACAAATCAGGTCAACATTGCCTTAAGGTAAAAATAACGTATCAGCTCCAAAATCTGCATTTACTTTCAATGCAATGCAAGCAGGTTTTTTGCAGTGCCCCTTATATTGTATGATGCCCTGGGGGTCTTGTATGTCAAAACACACTTGGGTTAATTAAAACTAAGGTCAAACAAACAGGGTTTCTAATGTATAAGTAGGTATTACATCAAATTTCCTAATATAAGCAACTTGGGTACCTGAATTTGAGCTGCAAAATTAGTTTTAAACTTCAGTTAATTTAGTAAGGGTCATGGAGAGATTAATATCTATTTAAAGGAATAGGAAAGCAATAATGGGTGCTATACTTTCTTCTGAACCTCTTACACTAATCTGAGGTTTCACAGCTTCCTTAGCACATTGTTTTTTTTATTTTGATTTGTGGCAAGATTTGTAGATAGTTTACTGGAAATAACTCACTTATAGAAAACAGTGTCATGTACACAGACCAAAAAATAAACTATTTAAAGGTTTTCTTACCTTGTCAGTACTCTTGCAATAACTAGAAAGCAGAAGGAAAGGAGTCAGGGCTCCAACGAAAGTATCGTGGAAGCTGAATGGCTTATTATTCTGACCAGGTACGCCTCAAAGCCTGGTTTAAGGCTGGCTTTATTTCTTATTGTGGGAATACGAACTCACCATTCAACTGATGGTATGCAAAGCTCTTATGTGGGCTGATTGCTATGGGCATCATGCTAGCTTTGTTGTGTAGGATACACTCACACTCCTAAAAAACAGTGCTGAATATGCCAGAGAACTAATCACCTTCAGAATTTGCAGAGAACCTCTTTCCTTGAACAGATTTTACTTAATCTAAGGTACCTACATTCTACAGACATATCCATTTAAATCTCAGGTTTGCTATGGATCTGCCCCCAGTTACCTCAGTTTTATAGACTTGTACTCCAACCCCACCAACCAGCTTCACAGCTGCAATTTTGAAAGCCTGATCCAGGCAGCAGCTGCACAGTACTTCTAATACTTTTCTTCTATTACTTACATGAGTAATCTCCAGTCAAAATCTCAGGAGTGGTTGCAATTACATAGATTTGAGTAAAACAAGCTCGAAGTTTTCTGAGATGTCTGAATGTAATACAGACCTTAAAAGTGACTTGCTTTCAAATTACAGCCTCAGTTAGGAAAAGAAAAGGATGATGGCCTCTACTACTTTTCTGAGACTTGGCTTAGTAGCATTACTGAACGATATTTAACACAGACATCCACAGAAAAGTAAAACCAGTACATTCTTCTCAGACAAAATACCCTTCAGTGAACTGTGTTGGAAAGATCTTCACACCTTTAACTAAAAAACTGTAATTATACAAATAATGATGCTTCAAGGTCTAAAACCCTAACCAATTATTTATTTGTCTTAAGGAAGCATTCATGATACACTGAAGACTCACAGTACAAAACCCTCTACCTGCATCCACACAATTCATGGGAGGCCACAAGACTCATGATTTCAGGGAAGCCTGTAAATACTTTTGCTTCCTTCATCACTTAGCCACCACCAAGGGCTGCTCTGGAAAAAAGGTCAGATTCTGCTGCATCCCCTTTCAGGAGTGATGGCTGCCCTGTGCTCCCACAAAGATCAATCTTCCTATCGAGGATGCTTGTAACTGATAATTTTCTACCCTTGAATCCTTCTCACCCACCTCAGAATCACAGAATGATTTGGGTTGGAAGGCACCTTAAAAACCACCTACTTCCAGCCCCTCTCCTTTCTTCCTTCTTCAAAGGTTAGTTTATAGCTTAATGTCTTCCCTTCCCCCTCTTTCCCAAAAACAAAACCCCAAAAAAGCCACCATTTATTCTCCATCCATGAACTCTTCTGTGACTTAAGTTCTCCCTCCCGCCCCAAAGGTGAAGTCTTGGGTTTGAGATGCTACTCTTGTTTTCATGTTCTTTGCAGAAGCAGGTATTTCTACTGTCATTCAGCACTATTTAACTCCCCTAAATTCACAGTCCAAGGCAGACCTGGCATATGAAAGTTCTGCCAATTTTTTTTTCTATTTGAAATTCAGCATTCCCAAAATCATATCAAAGCCCTCTTTCAATTAAAACCTCTTCACTGACTTCAATTAGACCAGTACTAATCCTGTTTTTCTTCCCACGCAATTCCACCATAATCTGGTTACTTTTACTGTAGCCATAGTACTTCTCTTTTAAATACATAATCCCACAGAAAACATTAAATATTTATAAAATACAGACTGAGCAATGTAACTGAAATGTTGAAAAAGGAACTGAAAGAGAAGTGCAGCACACTGGCTCTTTTGAACAGATGTAGAAAAGCTCAGTGCCTCACTGGCACATAGAGGAGTGACTTTACTTTCCATAGATACTGGACATCTACATCTATTACACTTAGATACAGCTTCTGCTTTGCATTCACTGGAAGATTTGTACTGTGACACACATTCCCTCTTCCAGATGCTTAATAAAGTTAAGTGAGAAATTAGCTCACTTAGGACCTCATTAGACATTTCATAAAACCAAACTACCACAATGCTTGTGTGCCTCTGATATTTGTTTTCTAGAACTGAAGGTGTGAAGTATTAGATCAGCATAGGGTGAGATTATGTCTGCTGCCTCACAAGACTCAGAGACCAAAAGTAGAAAAAAAAGATATTTTCTGAGGCTAAGAGTAGAGAACCAAGCATAAAAACTAATACCAGCAAATTCATCAATATGAACTTGCATCAAAAAAGTATACAGATTGGTAATATGTTTCCAAATGCAGAAAAGAACAATGCAAAAGAGAGAAGGTAAAAAACAAAAACAAAAAACCCTCCTGTTATTTTTACTCCTTTTTCTTTTTTTTTTTTTTTTTTAAGCAACAATTAGGTTTTTCTGCTCTTTAATCTTGAAAACATAGGAAGTTTTTAGCGGACTTGACAGCTTAAAATTGCTACTCTTTCTTCCATGGATTAACTTCACATATTCAAGCTGCTGGAAGACCATGCTCTTCTCCAGCAGAAGTAGAGAGAAGTACCTGCCAAGCTATATTAACCTTTTCACCCTGAAAGCATTTTATTTACCCTAATGCCTATCATTGCTTGATTATTTACTATACAAGCTGATAAGCCTCCACACTCAGAGTTGATCCTTTTAATAAAACAGAAGCCTCATTCTCAGTTAGTGCAGCAATTAGAGTAATTATAAACAACTATCAGCCTCTAAACAGTGATGATACAGTAAAAGCTGTCAAAGTACATTGTAACCTATTACAGTCCCCAATGACTGGGGACAAACTGTGGATTTGACCTTCTTAGATGGGCATTTTCTCTGATGGATTAAGCTTACCTTTGCTTTTGTTAGAAAAATTAAAGAACTAGCATAAGCATTGATGTGTGGCTGTATCTTAACACCTTCTTAATGTAAAACAAGAGCAGTTGGCAGCAAGTGTGAAAGGCAGATGTCACATCTAGGAGACTGCTTTATATTTCCTATCCTCAATCCTTTGGTTGGAAATCACTCCTGTGCTCAGCAACAGAGTGTTCATACTCATTAAGCCAGGAAACAGATATGAATTAAAACTGATTTATAATTAATAAAAATATGTCATAAAGCAGCCCTCAGAAGTCCTGCAAAATCATTTCCTTGTAAATGAAACTGACTGAAGTCTCTGAGCAAATTAAACCTATAAACACTGAGTACTCCAGTAAGCAATCATTAAGCCAAGCTACACATCTTGTGAGCATCAAGTTATCAGGCATAAACTCCTCTGTGGCAGTCAACAGTGTCATAGTGCATTAATGCTCTTAACCCAAAGCAATCTTAAGAAAACCTGAATGAAAGAACCAAACTCAGATTACCCCATATTTATTACTGACATAAGCAGTCACTAGGGACTAGGAAGGTATTTGCGTATTTACATCCACTAGCCTGGATGATACAACAAAGAGGCATCCCACAGTGGGCTATTCTGAGCTGGACAGGGCTCTGAAACCTGCTCTTGTAGGCTGCCCTTGAAGAACAAGGACTTGCAGAATCAGCAGATGAGTAAAAGGTATATTGCTCCCAGTAATTTCTTTAACTGAAGTCAGGTCTGCTATATTTTTTAACAGCTGTTCAAGCAACTACGTGAAGGTCTTGTTATTCAGTTCATCAGAATCTACCTTTGAAACTATACAACACAGTAACCAAACCGTGCTTCAAAACAACAAAAGTAGATTTCTTGACCAATGTGACCTACTCCTATTCTTAAAGCTTCCAATCAGAGTCTGTAAAGATGTACACCTTTAAAGTGGGTTAAGTGTACAGTCTCAGTGATCTGATGTATAAGCCAATTCCAAATTTACCTTTTCAATTTAAACACTGAGGTACTCTCCCACACAACTGAGATGCAGGACTTATAACCAGATTCAGCTTTTACATTAATGTCAAACTACAGATTGCATCTTCAAACTTCTGGTTTTGGTTTCCCTGTTATGATCTTGTATTTCTACAGTTATGTAATTGGATTTATTGACCTGAATTACTACAGAGTGAAATGCTAAGTTATCTATGATTGTAACATTCTCAAAAAAAAAAAACAACAAACCTCACTAAAACCAAGTATTATAAATGAGTGGGTAATAAAATATTCAGTGTGTTTGCACTGTGTTTTAATAAAAAATATTCCAAAATAACAGGCATCTACTTCCTCAGTACACAAGAGCCACCAAAGTGACAAGGTATGACCTAGAAGATTAATGAATAGTGGTAGTATAGTACTTTATGGAAAGAGAAAACACAAATTTGGATAAAATAAAAATATAAACTGGAAGTATTACATAAACAAAACCTATTTTTCTTCCATGCACCTCCTTCCTTTGAAAGCAATGCTTTATCAGTTATTAACATAGAATCTGAAATACCATGTATTAGAAACAGGCCTCTCCAAGTCAAGTCCTTTGTCTAGCAGCATCTTTGGTTTTACCTGCACAGGGGGAAAGAGTTCACAAGTTGGAAATAATTTTATATTCTTCTCTGTGAGGGTGCTGAGGCGCTGGCACAGGCTGCCCAGAGAAGCTGTGGCTGCCCCAGCCCTGGCAGTGTTCAAGGACAGGTTGGATGGGGCTTGGAGCAACCAGCTCTAGTGGAAGGTGTCCCTTCCCATGGCAGGGGGTTGGAACTGAATGAGCTTTAAAGTCCCTTCCAATCCAAACCATTCTGTGATTTTGTGATATGCATTTATTGTCTGAGCATCCCATTGGTACACTTTCTGAAAAATAACTGGATTCTCAAACAAGAGAAGAGTCTTCAGGCCTCACCAGCTGCCTCAAGCTATTTTCTTATGGAAAATACAGTATGCAACCTAATACAGTTTTGGTTTTGAACACTGTATTTTGGAATGATTAGTCTTCAGGGTTTGTAGGTCAACAATGTACATTTTGCAGGCACTCATCCCTTTGCTGCTGCTGGCAGTTCGAAACAACCAAAGTGACAAAGGCATAGAGCTAGGAATGATTCCACTTTACAAGGGCATCCTGGGTTACACAAGCAAAGCATATACATGTGAAAACTTCAACTCCTTCAAGGACTAACATAAAACATACCTCCAGGATACTAAGATGAAAGCCATGTTACTGACAGACTGGTTTACTGTAGTTCTCCCAGAATCTCAGGGAAATTAAAAGGTTGTCAGAAAGACATCATGGAGTTGTTTTCTTTGAAAAAGACTTGATATTTAAGATCAGTTGAAAGAAGTATCAACCACAAACAAAGTCAATTTTGTTCAATACCAATTTAGACTCTGACAGTCTATTTGGTCTCTAAACACTAAGGTAAGCTGCTTAGTTCATCTTTGCAAGGAATCAAACAAGTATTCCTTAATAATACACTAATTAGAAAGTTTTTAGCATGATAAAGAATTTGTAATGATATGGAGTCCCACAAAGCTACTTTTCTCACAGTAACAATTACATTTATGCTGAGTTCAACAAAAAATACAAGAATTAGAAACCATGAAAATTATTTTCATTTCTGTGGGATTATCAGTGCCTATAAAAATATTCAACATTTATCATCACTTCTCAATGTACAGTCAGATGATCAGTAACACATGAATTGTCTTAAAGGAAAGTCATGACCTGTGGCCCTAGATCATGAACAAGTGTCATGAACAGAGACACTTGTGCAGTAACTATATTCACAAGCAAAATATGACGGCTTTACTACAAGATTTCTTCTATCAAACCCAATATTAACTATATATATTTGGGTAAAAATAACTATGTACTTTCAGTAATTATATCTTTCCTGATATTTGGATGGAGTTTTCTCTTGCTTATTGGGTTGCATTCACTTTTTAATGACTTGTTATAGAACCACACAATTTCCAAAACAGTGGAAACTGGAAGGATATAGCAGAGAAAGTGATCAGTTGATTTTTCTTCCCCAAAGCACATCCCACCTCAACATCATGAGACAGGACAGGCCTCTAGACTGACATGGAATATTTCAGAACAGAGCAAGCAATTTCCTCTAAGGATCAAGGTGAAGCTTCAGTATTTTGTGAATACAGAAGCACAGGCTGTCGCCCTTCATACAGGATTCCTGAGATACATGCTTGAAGTGCTAGCAGACTTCAAGAGAGAAAAACAATTCAGCCTAAAGCTACGATGGTGACTGTCAGCTCTAGCAAATGCACAGGAGGATCCAATTGCCTTCTTCTATGATTAACTGTTTGAGAACACAGCTGTGCAGAGTAAGGAGCCTTTATAAGCGTACTTATTGCACTAACACTACTATAAAACACATTAGGAAGAGGGGCACTACTTTTGTCAAAGCACACACTATATTAACCAACTTTTACTTTTTTTGAATGCACACTATTATCAACAAGAATCTATATTACTTTCTTCAAGCTCCTTCAATCGGAAATCGAGGATAAAACAGGAAATACGAGCCAAATTAAGCAAGCCTATTCCAGTGCCTGATCACCCTCTCAGCAAAGAAATTTTTCCTAATATCCTGTCTAACCCCCCCCCCGGCGAAGCTTTAGACCATTACCTCTTATCCTACCATTTCTTACCTGAAAGAAGAGCCCAGACACCTCCTTGCTCCACCCTCCTTACAGGCAGTTGTAAAGAGCAGTAAGGTTCCCCCTGAGCCTTCTCTTCTCCAGACTAAACCTCCTCAGTCCCTCAGCTGCTCCCCATCACACTTTGTGCCCCAGGCCCTGCACCAGCTCCATTGCCCTTCTCTGCCCCCGTAAAGAGCATTTTTCACTGCTCGGAAAGCTCCTAACACCACGCCGTTGCCTGCTCACCTCAGAGCACCAGCGGCACCGCTTGCACACGCACACGCCTTCCCTCAGGGGAGCGCGAGGTCCCTGAAGATAGCGTGAGAAACATGGGCAGAGTGCGAGGCCCCCGATGGTGACCACGAGGCGCGAGAGCGGCTTCCGGCACACGACAGAGCTCGCGCGAGCGGTGCAGCGCGAGCAGGGGTGGAAAGGCGGGAAGCGGAGGAGCGCGAGGCTCGCGAGGTGCCCGGGGCTGCAAGGTTTCCACAGCTGCCACATGCAGTCCTTGTCCCTCCCTCTGTCCAGCGCCTCTCCCTGACTCAGGGAGCCACAACAGCCAGGTTATTTCTTTCCCCTTCATACAAGATCCTGGTGCCTGTTAGTCGCCCCTCTCAAATGACCTTCATACACAGGAAGCATTACCCAGATGTTCCCCTGCTCGATCCTCTCCAGTTTGGTGACGTCTTCTTTACACTGGACATAACTGATCTACATTGCCTTGGGATCATCTAAATTATGTTGTTAAGGAGTACAAGACTGCTATTTCCTAACTGTTAAAATAGGAAAATAAAATTAGTCTTTTTGGCATACATTTTTCTTGCTAAATGTATTTTCAGTTATGGAATACAGCAACCTATTCAAACAGCTTTCATCTTGCATGAAACAAGGCATTGACTAAAACCTGTTCATCAGCAGCTTTGAAAGCAAGGCACGCAGAAAGCTGTTCTGATGCACAAGAAATGAGCAGACCTTTTAGTCGGGACAGAAAGATTCTACTTACAAAATCATTAAGAGGTTCCTTCACCCATCCAGAAATGAGACATTAACAGTATATATTGCTTGGCTTGTGGTTTTTGTTTTGTTTTTGGTTGGTTGGTTTGTGCCTTGGGGGTTTTTGCTGCTGTTGTTAAATCAGAGGATGATCAAAAGGAGAAGAGAGCTTTCAGAGAGAATTAGAATGTTTTGTAACGCTGAAGATGATTTACAATATGGCTAATGATAAAATACACATTTTGCTTTCATATCTTACAGAGCATGTGTTTATGGTAAACTACATCCGCTGCTAATTACAAATCAGCGTTATAAACCTAAAACCTTCACATAGAAACTACTGGCTTCTTGCATGGATTTACATGATTATGGAATGTCTATTACTGTCTTACAAGGCACATATGTTTGGAAAAAATTGTGTTTAAAAGTACATTTACATTTTATACCCATAAAGGCTTCAGTTGTCCATATACTAACCATCCCACGTAAGCCAGAAACTGTCACTTTCAAACATGATTTAGGAAAAATCTCACATCAAATACAACACAGCAGAGGTGTTTGTTAGTCAACAGCAACACGTCATTGCAAATGTAAGTATCCTGGTATTTACCATTGGCAGCTCTATGATAAAATCCCACAATACAGCCAGTCGCTTAGAAACTGATATCCCAAGAGAGGAGGAAGGAGTTTTCTGACAAGATTCTTCCAATCTTTTGCAAGAAATGAGCACTTGACTCTGTGACCTTTTGCAATACCTTCTTAACCAGCTGCAGAATTACTATTTCCTTTTGTCTTTTCTTAATACACCCTTTTATCTTATGACCTCTGATACAATGAACTGTGTAAGAAGAAAACGAGAATTAACTACTTCCTCCAAATTTCATTATTTTTCATTTCATGTTAAAAAAACCACTGTTGTCACATTTGCCATTCTGGAAGAATCACAGGTACAGCTGAAATATCCTTTATAGAAGAAGTACAGAAAGCTCTGAATTCCTTATAAATTCAGCTTCAACTGTTCAAGATTTCACAGCAATCTGCACTTTTACTTGTAAGCATTTCACTTTCAGAGTGTCAACCTGAAATTAGGAAGAAACCAAAAATCCCTGGTTACCAGGGTCTGCAGCGTGCTGCCAGACAGGGATGAAACCTATTAGGTTTCCAGAAGATGGTTATATGAATAGATCCCAACAGAATGCTGGGTTGGTTGGCATCTCCCATTGAAAAGCATTATAGTAGAAAAATTCTACTTAATTCTATTAACTGGTTCTAATATGCCCTCATTTGAATTTCCATACCTTCAAATACTAATAACCAAACCTCATGACTGCTTATGGGTTTTTTTGGTAGAGTAGAGAACTGTTTACTAGCAACAATCTGTCAGTCTCTCCCCTGTGTTGGCAGTTACATGATCAGGTGACCCCCCCTCAGCTTTCCGTAAAATAAAATGCCTGAACAGATTGAGGTGATCATAAATCTCAGCACAAAATCTTTTCCCACACCTTCCTCCTAAATCAAAGAACTTTAAGAACCATAGATTGACATGAGAATTGCTTATTTGGGTAGCTCAGCTGAGCTGATTCTTTTCTGCAGCTGTTTGGAACATAGCACTGTTCTTCCTCCCTGCTTTACCTCTACTTTCCTTCATAAAATAAATTTTTAAATGGAAACGACAGAACACAGTGTTTCTGTACCTGTATCTGAAATGTCCTTTATCCCTAGTGAATGCAGCTGCCAGTTAAATGCATGTCACGAGGTGCTGTACAGGCAAACCTCCCACCCAGGCTTCAGCCTTCACCATCCCTGCAGCAGGATTCCTTACAGGATCTAGCCACCAGCTTAAAAGCACAAAGTAACAGAGTCATGTCAGAAAAATAGGGCAAATCTTCATAAAGCCCATACTGCTGGAAGGTGCTCTGTAACAAAGTAAAATGGAAGTTCAAATCATACATCCTGGGAGGACAGCAGTTGTTACATTGCTAACCGAGTCAGCTGTTAACCCTCAAGAAAATAATCCTGATGGATTTTTCTACCTTTAGTTACTATGTGCAGCAGTACAAAAAAAGGATAGATTAGTGACTCAAATGACACTTCTCCTTTGAATTGTCGCAAAGGAAAGACTGCTCACACACTAAGAACATGTCAGCTCACCAAAGGTGCCTGAAAAGGGGGCACTTCAGAATGAAATTCACATATAAATTATCTCAACAGTTCTTACAAGCTCTCAGCATTTTCAGAGTTCAGTTCCATTATCCCCAAGCGTGCCATCCAGACAGCAGAACAAGATATGGATGCAGATCAGGAAGAACATATGTTACCTTCTTGTTGGGTCATTTCAAGATTAAGTCAATACCTTCTCCTTCCTTCCTTTCTGCCTCTCAAAAAAAAGGAAATGATGACATCAGAACACACATTTTGGAACAAGCCATTTTAACTTCACCAACCTTCTGAAGCCAGCTAAGTGCCGTGGATATTTTGGGCTTTATCCAAGTTAATTATGTAAACTGATCTATTACATACTGAAAGAACAACTAAAAGTACATGGGCTCAGATGCAAGAATAATTAAAAGTTGTTTTCTATAGGGCTGCAACTTTTATCATATATCGTGAAAAAACACAAAACCAAAAACTGGTCTTTTCACAGAGCAGTTGCTGGCAACGAACTGTTCTAACCATCAACAAGCATTATTGTCAGAAGCCTTTTAATACTGTTCTTTATCAGCATTTTTCCTGCAGAGCAATTTAGTGAAAGCTTGATTGTGGGAAAAGCTTAATTTACAAAGGAAATATACATTTCATGAAAGCTGATAAAGTAGGTCTAATTGCAGAAGTTACATTACCTTCAAAAATATGCCGCAATCTCCTCTTTTTGGGAGGAGGGATAGATCAGATTTTTCTGTATGCTAAATGCACACCCCTACTGAACTCACTGGTTGGTGATGTGTGAAATCAGACTTCCCCTGTCGGGTCGACCTTGTAAAGGCTTATTATTTAACATACATTCCAGGATAATTTATCAGGAAGGTCACAGAAATAGACACACAGTTACTGGAAATGCAAAACTTACACTCCTTTCAATTTAAATGACAAGTCCTGAGGCTTTCAGTAGGAAAGATGGCTATGTTTTCATTTATAGGAAATATAAAGCAAGCAGCTTCTATAAATTTTATTACAAAGGACAAAATATAAAGATCAAGCATCTCATTGATAAATGATTAGCTAATGAACAGGATTTTTTTATCAGGATCATAATTTCTTGATGGTAGAACAGGAGGCATGTCAGATAAAACACGAGTAGCTTTTGGCTGCAACACACCTTCTTGACTTTGATAGGATGTTCTCTTTTCTGTGGTTCTGCATGATCTGACACAAACTGTGCAAATATTTCTGTGTACTTCAAGAGACTGTGTGTCTCCTGCAATTGCAGAGAACATTTAAATGACATAGGGACAATTCAGAAGGAATAAATATAATCTTCACTTGTCCTTAATCGAAAGTTAAAAACTGCACAAAAGCAAACAGCCATCTCAGATCACCCACTTCGCTCATAAAGCTCTCTACTTACTGAGTTAAATAGTAAACTGATTTATAAACTAATCAAAAAGAAGGCAGAAGAGGAAAAAGCTCTCACACAGCTTTTTAAATGTTTTTAACGAGGCAGCCCCTGTTTCTCTGCAATGTATCATCAATCCTAGCATGTGTGCTGCAGACTATATGAATAGGAAGATGAACTTCAGTATTCACAATGAACATGCAGCCTAATCACCTAACCATCTTAACTTAATTCTTGGTATGCTCTTGAATTTAACCTGAAGCTTTCTGATCACACATGATACATGAATAATAGACGATTACCAACATCCCTACCCAGAAGACTTAACAATCCCCATTAAACAACAGCACATGTAACCCTTTATCACAGTAACATGTTTAAATTATAGTTGCTTATGAAGTGAAGCATTTTCTAGGAGGCTTGTGTAAATAAAGTGTAAGCATTGGCATGACAAGTGAAGCAGAACACATTTCTTAGGACAAGGAGATAAGTCAACTCAGCTTTATGTGTTATTATAGTTACGCCTGAGGACTAACAGGATCAAAAAGTCAAGCCTAAAGAAACTTTCCTGCGCTTAGCTACTCTGCCAGACATCTCTCTTCCGCCAAAGAGAATGGCTCAGAAGGAATAGGGGTTTTGGACTGAGTTACCCAGCCATGTCAGAGGGTCTTTGATGATGTAAGATTTCAGCAAACTGTGCATACAACTATTAACAGAGTTCAGTGAGAACGGACTGCAGTGACTAACTTTCATAGCATACATTCATGGTTTAACTTCTAGCAAAGCAGAATCTATCTTAAGAGATAACTGAAGAAACTGACGTGAGATTTTGAGATGGCTGGATTTCAGTTCAGCACAGACAATTCTGGGCAGACAGGACAGAATTCTTATTTTGTAGTGAAAGAGATTTGAAAACACTGACAGACACTTCCCTCAACATATCTTACTGCTTTCAAATAGCTCCAGAGGTGCCAAAATACCCAGATACCTGAGATAAGACTTGAGCAAAAAACAGTTAAAAATTAAAAATATTTAGATTATTTTTTTGTAACCTTTAAAAACCAAAGTGGGCATGTCAAAAATTTTTTATGTTTGAGAAAAGTTAAATGCTATAATTCGATTCACGGCTAATGACACATCTGTGAAAGACCATAAAAAAACCCTAAAGACATTTCAGAATCTCACAGTATAGCAGAATCCCTATAAATCCTATAAATTCTCATTTTTGTCGACTCATACAGCAATATCTCTTAAATACAGGCCCAGAAAGGTGCACAGGAAGCTGAGTTTCCTTATACCATACAGCTGGATTTGAGTTTTCTAAACTTGCTATATTTAGCCATAGGGGCAAAAATCAAGCCAAATGTCTATTACTAAGTGTCCCTCCACCCTTGCTTTACTCTCAGGCAAACTAACACCAAGGCTGGCAGAACAGAAGGCAGATGAGAATCAAGTTTATTTTCCAAGAAGGGGGGTGGTGTGTGTGTAAATTCTGCCATGCCATGCTCCCTCACAAGGAACAGTTCATTGCATTTCAGTAAATTATGGCCATAAGACCACTAAGGTAGTAATTAAATTACTAGGCTATATTTACTCTATTCAGTTATGAAACAGAGGAAAAACTGAAGCATAGAAATGTTTCTCTATTTAAGCTTTTTCAACATGATTAACAAATAAAGATTGGGTTTGTATTTGGAATTTGATGAGGACTACCACTGTAATTGCACAGGTTTATAGTGACATGGTAAAGAAAACTGTTCAACACAGGGCTAAGCTGACATCTGGCTTGCAAAGCCTTTGGTTTGAACTAGTTAGCGTGTTAATTCCACTGCAAACATCCTAAACCCAGAGGCCTATGGTACTGTTTCTGAATTACCCACAAGCTTTGTGCCAGCACGCTAGAGACCTCCTAGAGGGTCACAGGTGCCTAGACTAGTCTTGAGCATGCTGCTCAAGAGGAGATATAACTGCAAGGTCTCATATAATTGGCAATTTCAAAGGATGCTGGCATCACTACAACACACAACAGGTATAGAGAAATATAAAAATACCAGGCAGGAGGGAGCTTGAAACAATGTTTTAGATTCAGCTTTTAAAGCCATTTCCCATTTAGAAACATCTTACTTCATCACTGGTAGCTGGCAATAGCACCCATAGTTTTCTGAATGAAATTACTTCAGGTTATGAATATTCAAGACTTGAAAATTCTCATCTAATTTGTATTGGAAAAGCTTTGTTGATTTCTGGGATATAAAATAGAAATGGCAAATATGCTTTAAGGATTTCTTTTGAAAGAACCTGGCAAATTTCAAACAATCAAATCTGTACAAATGAAATTACATATTTCATGCAAGATTTAGAGTACAGCCTGGTCTTCCTGAGAATTACAGTTTTAAGAGGAATAAATTTTCCTGCCCCTGCCCTCCCAGTTTAGAAGTTTATCTAAACCTTGAGTTCAGACGACATTCGTATCCTGGGATATGCTGTTAGCATCAAAGAGAATGCAGGAGCTGAATCCCCCATCATCACATCCACTAACACAATTGCCAGAGCACTAACACAGTGGTTCTGGTGGAAAAATGAGCTGCTGGTGAAGTGTTGCCTAGTTTTCAGGACAAACTTTGAAGATTCCACCAATAGTGCAACAACATCACATTCAATCTTATCACACTGGGTTTGGCCATTCCTTTTCTGGACTTTTATTGCGTGTAGTTTTGACAGGAGTAATAGCTACTGTAACTCCCACTTCTAAAATGCTGCTAGCCAGCACTTTTTTGTGGTTAAAGCCTCAGTTGTTCCTCGAGAAAGTGAGACTAATGTCTTGTCATCTGCTTGAACACAGATCTTCATTTGACATAGGGATTGCCAACAAAAAGACTGCACTGTAAGATGGCTCATTTCATGTTGAAGTAGTCTGACAGGAGAGAGTAGGAATTTCCAGCAGAGCGCTAAGCAGAGGTCAGATCAGCCACAGGATAACAAGACCCTGGTGCAGGTTTTATGATTTGTCACACCAATGAATGAATATTTCATTCTGCCCTGGGGATGCCATCAGGAGCCAGAGTGCTAAAAACTACACAGAATACTTCAGGCCTAAGATACTGCCTGTCCAAGATGATGCTCTCTTCTAACTAGAAATCCACTCTGGCAGGATAAGGGATGTGGTGATACCAGCCATGACAGGCAGCGTCATACTGACCTCTATGCAGGGCTGTATGTGCAAGTAAGTGCCTAGAGGACGGGTGGGAAAACACTTTGCACCCTCCACTGGGAGGCACAGAGTCTGGAGCAAGGATGGGGGATGTCTGCAGGGAGCTCTGTGTATTCATTTCCTTAGTTTATACCTTAATAAGCCAGAGGAAGGCTCTAATGCAGCCCTGAGTGCAGCATGCTGCCCCGTGCAGAATGCACAGCTGAAAACTGTCTGGAAGCTCTAAAGGCCCTAAAGCTCTGCTTTGGATCTGGAAGCAAGAATGCTTTCTCAGAAGACTTAAAAGGATATTCACCCCTACACAGAAACAACAGTGCAGGTCTGAAATGCTATATCAAACCCCCTTGATGAATAAAGCCTTCTACAGGAGTCAATGTGGAGGGCAAACCATGCTCCAAGATATGATACGTGTACAAATGCCATGTCCTAACTTCACATCCACCACAAATTTGGGAACTTTATTCTATCGTTCATACTGAAAAATGATTTGCATCCACAATTTACTGTATGATAAAATACACCTTATCCAACCATCTTTAACCAGCATTAACCCTAACAATTTAAGCATTCATAAGCACCTAATTAATAGGGTTCCTGTAATGAACAGAAAGAAAAGTTTTTATACTGCCAAAGGAAAATGTTGGACTTCGAGTTTGAAAGATATGCACAGGCTTCATAGGAAGTTGACCTTCAAGAACAATGTTTTTTCCTAGTCTTCCACATCTTCATCCAACCCTGGCACCAAACACAGTTCATCAGTAGCGTGCATGCTGTGCACTTCTGAAATGCAAGATCACTTAAACTAGGTCGACCTGCCTGTGGTAATAGCTTCCTACTGGAAAAGCAGTCACCAGTCATGACACATCTCTTCCCACCAAAGCAGATGAGTTCTCAGAAAGCTAGCAAATGACAAGAAAGGTGAAGCACTGGGAAAACCAGGAGCCTAAAACAGAAAATGAGTACCACCCATCAGTCCATCCAGCTAATAGCAATACCTAATACTGAATCCAGCTATTAGAACATTCAGTCTCAAACTGCCCAGTAAGCCATCCTTTCTAAAAACTTATGCCAGACTAATGGCTTATTTTACCATATTCTAGCAATAGGACTCCAATGGAAAAGCAGCTCCAGAACGGAAAAGCACTTTCAGTATCTCCAGAAAGAAGTAAAAATGTTCAGATCGTGTAAAGCTGTTGAATATTCTGCTCAATCGCATTTTTTGTTGAACTTGCCTCTCTGGACATGGCAGTTCTGAGAACTGAGAGCACACCTCAGATGAACACCTTAAAACACAGATCTTGAGACTCAGCATTTCTTCATGTTTAACCATCCCAAGATATGAATTAGTCAATAAAGCCAAGAAAGCTTGCAACAGGAAGGAAGAGAGAATTAGGAACAGGGCCCTAAGAAGTCAAAAGAAATCCCATATTTTTAACATGACTGAGATGCATTTTAAAATATTTAAAAAGCTAAAAATAGTCCAGTTGCAATTGTCTTTGAAACTACTAACATGTAAGTTCTATACATTTCCTAGCGATGGCTTTTAATAAGCCAGTGATGCCATTTTACAGCTTCTGTCTCTGAGAATTTTTAATGCCAAGCTATTTAACTGTGACAGCTGGCAACAAATCAGTTTTGAGTTTTCTCCTTAGAAGTAATGCTGTGTTAATAGCCAAATACTTGAAAAGGTGAAAGGTTCAAATTTAATCGTGGGGGGAAAAGACCTGGTCCAGTTTCAACCAAAAACGCAAAACTTGAAGTTTGGTGCCATTTTTATAACTTTTTTTTTTAGTTGACAAATATCTTTCACTATTTTCAGGTTGCTGCAGTGATATATTCAGCTCCTGTCATGGACCTAAAATTAACATTCCAGACAACTCAATTAAAATAGACAAACAAAACCATTATTTTGCTTTCAATTCCATGTGAAATATTTTAATATCCTGGAAACATTCTAGGATTAGTTTCAGGGTTTTATAACTTAACCTCTATTTTTTCCTGAATAGAGCAAGAAATTTGCTTTTAAAAAAATAATAATGTGTCAAAAAGCACATTTTTGAAAGGATTTTTTTCAATTCTTATAAGAAAAATACGAACATTACATTAATTTACCTTCATCTACCCTAGGCACAGGCTGAATTAATACCTAAACAAGGGGACAGAGGGAATATGAGAGTTAGAGGAATAAGAACAAACTCATAACATGTCATGTGGAAATATTATGATAAATTTATAACAGCAATAAAAGTTGTTTTATTCATTATTATTCTATGCTGTATGATATTATCTAAAATATGGTGGCTTAAATCAACCCATTCAGTCTCTTCGGCAATCTTTAGCAAGAACTGGCAATCATAATCTATGTCATTCAATAGTGGAAATTACTTAATAAATTAAATCATCTCTCTGCCAAGGACAATAGATGGGACCATAATACAGATATTCAAGGTAACATGAGGATAAAGGGAGATCACCTAGGCTGCAACTCTCAAACACAATCTAGTCACTTAAATGGGATAAAATAAAGAATGTAATCTAGATATCATTTCTCCATCAAATTGAAATTATAGCAAGTGAAACAAGCTCCTTGAACATGTTACACAGGTATGTAAGGAAAAAAAAATAACAAAACCAAAAAACACCCAAAGAAGTGAAGCTGATACTTCCATAAAACACAGCATCCCTGACAGTCAACATCTCCCTCTCAGTTTTCAAAAATCTTTGCTAAAACGTAGTCAAGGAAGAAGCAGTGTTTGTATTCTACTGCTTATTTCTGAAAATAGGCTGTCTTTTGGAAGTTTCAACCTGATGAAAAACCCCTCAAACCATCTTATATTCTGAGTAAATAGGGGGGGTGAGCTCAACGAGGATGAAGATTAGAAAAGCAAGGCTCTGAGAGAAATGTCACAAGAGACATACTAGAATTTGTACAGGCATTAAAAAAAACCCGGAATCGAACAAACTTCAATTATATGCTCTGTAAAAACCTTGTGTGTGTAAGTGTGCCTCGAACTGTCTACCTATTACCGGAAGATATCCCATTCTAATGGACATGCACTAAATCTTTCACTCTTAATGGAAAACGTTGCCTTTGGGGGACACGCTTTTATGACAACACTATTTCTTCAGAAATAAAACTCATTCTTACTTTAACAAAGCAATTTTACTTGTGCTTGCCTTTCTTCAGGGAAAAAGAATATAAGTTTCTGAATAGGCTACTAAAATAGCCCAATCAGTAGGAACAACCTGGTGCAGTAAGTACTAATTGGACATAACACAAGCCGTTCAACATCCCTACTCTACTAAACACAAATGAAATCATATTAACTACCATTGCTATTCATACAGGCTATGCATTTTGTAAAGTTTTATTGCAGCCAAAACTGAAGTTTTAAAAGACTAAATAATTACAAGCTGCTTCTGCCTCCTGCAGTCAATACTAAGAAAGCAAGCATCAAGAGAAAGCAGGACACAGTTCAGTGCACATTTACTCAGGTGACACAATCAACAGACAATGTTTACTGATCAGCAGAGTATCAGCTTTAGCTTTAGGACCAAAATCACAATTGCACACAACCCCAATTCAAATAACTTCACCTTTCCCAGGTGTTACTGGAACTCGCTCTCCTTCTGCCTTAACTTCTTTAATGGGAACTTTGGGATTTCTCAAATCCAGATGGCTTATGTAGGTGTTTCATTTTGGCCACCTGAACTTGCTGTGATGCAGGCTTTGAAAGAAATTTCTACATGTTTTTCCCAGTTCACTGAATCTACTCAGAGTAGCAAGAAGATACTTTCTAACAGATGTTTATAGGAACAAGCTTCACACATATAGTTTTATTTTCGGTTTTGAAAGCTGAAGTCACATGTGTACATGCCCATCAGAAATAGATACAGTTCCAGGATCAGGGCCTTCAGCCTACTGAAGAATACCAGTAGTTCCATAGTTAGGTGCTTTCCTTTGAATTAGTACTGGATGAATCTTAACAAATAAAAACCACCACCAAAATAAAAAAAAAAAAACAAAACTAGATGTGTCTGGCTTGGTACTAGTAAGTACTACTGCTGCATTGTGATGTATTCCATATACAGAGCTTAACGCTGCCTATAGTTACAAAAAGAAATGCATGCAAAAAAAACGGTGCAGTGCATTTCCCTGCAGTTCAAAGGCCTGCAGGAGTTCTTCACAGTGCTTCACAAACCTTATTCTTGCAACAGAGAAAAGGTCATGGATTCTCCCAAACCAACAACTGCAATAAACCAGTTGATGTTCGACTTTCGTAGACTGTGGTGCAATTTGTTGCTGCTGCAGAAACATCCAGCCGATGGGCAAAAGGAAGCAAAGGCTCACAGAGCTGAAGTGTGTGCTGACTACTGCCTTTCAGCTGCAAATGAAATTACTTGGACAGTAGTTCCTGAAGCCAAGAATTTCCCCTTTCAAAAAAGGAGCATAACTCTAAAATCTGCCAGATTCTATTCTCTGTAAGAGGTACCATCAAAAACAAAGCAAGGAAAAGAGGCAACTAAATCTGTAAAGAAAAATCTATGACAGTGAAATTCCTCTGCCTTCAGGAGATCCATATCCTGTCACCTTACCTTTACTTTAGTAATTCACACCCCCAGCTGGAGGTTAGGGCATAGCCCACTACTTCTGTTAGGATTCTTGTATTTCTGCACTAGAGATCATACACTGAGGTGCAGGGACCCATGGGGAAAACATTAAATAGGATCATAGCTATTCTTCCCGTAAGGACATATGGCTCAGATTGGGAACACCCTGGGGTCTGGACTCCCAATCCTGTCTCTGTAATTTGAATTAGCTAACCATCAGGTGAATCCAGGGAGAACCACAGTGAAATACAGAAAATGGGTCATAGTAACACAAGTGGAAGTTTGACATGCTGAAGACTTCTATCGCAAATTCAGTCTTCACAGTTCTCAAAAGATGGTTTGGATGCTCAGCAAGCCCAGGAAACACACTGATGCACTTGGTTTAAAGCAGGACATGCGTTTGTGCTGGAGAAAGTAACAGAACCTAGATTTTCCATCTCAGGTTTTAACCATGAGAAAATAGTTAGTCCTTAGTACACAGCACCACAGTTGCTGCTACTTCTGATCATGATTTGCAAGCATTTTCTTATTGTTAAACTAACAGTAGTTGCAGTGTGCCAAATGTGCACACATGGCACGGTAGAATTTCCAACAGCTTTGAACAGTCTGCGTAATTATGACATGAGCTGCTGATTACGTTTTACTGTAATTGCTCTTTCTAGCAAATGCTTCAGCAAACTGCAGTGGTGCAATTACAATATGTTGATGATCAAGTCTTTCACACCAGCCTGACATTTTAGGATGTTTTAGGCAGTTTCACCCATTTTTATTATTCTGTAAGGAAGAATATGAACAATATACTTCTTTTGCCACTTCAATATCAAATCAAATCTTTTTACCCCATAAAAGAATACCAGTGTGACTTCAAAAATAATAGGTCAGTACTGTGATTATTATAGGTCTTTCTCAAGTAGTAGTCCATCCCAGAACTGTATCTTATGGCATCTACTAATTCAATTGCATTAAAATAAATTGATTTTAGAAAACAAGATCTATGAACCAATTGTTTGCAGGTGACACTACAGTTTGAAATCCTGAAATTGCACTTTTTTTCTGACGGAGAGTGAAGTAAAAGAATCTCCAAGCAAATAACAAAAGCTTTACATTGGTTATCATTGTCTTCCTTCTCTTAAAGGTTTTGTAAGCATGCAGCCCCCCATTCCAACCCATCCAGATTTCCTGGGCCATTTTATTTCCTGGCCCTTTATCAGATCTGTGAGGAAATCTAGTTTGTACTTTCTGCTCCATTACCTTCAGAATACATCCCTTAAGGCAAATCTCCAAGTAACCATCTTACTCTACCGTGTCCCTGAGCACCACCTTATTCAAAGGTCTTCAGTTTTTTCCATGTTCTGACTCTTCTCACAATACATGACGTCACAAAATCTGAATCACATGGCTGAGTTCAATTTCTGCTGCCCCACATATTAAATGTGCAGTCTCCCTGAGGTCCTTTCACTGATTCTGAGGTGAAGGATGGAATAACTGGATCAGGTTTGGCTGGACTAAGAAAGGAACAGATGGCAAACCAACCTGAATCCTTGAGATTTTTCATTCTGAGCTGAACATAATTCCTTCTTACTATTCAAATCAATCTAGATGAGTTTATCCAGAATTAACAACTGGTATGTACCACGTTAACACAGGGATTGATCACAGCTGGATCTCTATGTTCAACCATGAATACTCAAAACTATTGCTTTATTAACCCCTCCTCCATGTATAAAATGCAAATATGTGAACCATAACTCCACCACAATGAAACAATTAGTAATTATATGCAAAACCAGAAGCCTCAGTCATTACACTTCTTTAGCCATCAATCCAAACAAGTTTTATAAACATTTTTCAGTAAAACAGAAATACAAAACAGCATCTAAAATTAATTTATAAAATCATAAATCCATTCAAGTGCATGAAAAAGAATTATCTGAATTCTTTACATGCATCATTTTAGTTTTAAAAAGGTCTATTTCCTTCTACCCTGTCACCACCACCAGAACAAGGATGAATGTTTTCAGACAGGTATAGATAGTGTCTCACATTCTTTTTTAAAGCCTAAGTAATGGGGGGGGGGATGATGATACAACCAACCAACCAACCCAAAAAGACCCCAACAAACAAAAATACGTAAATCCTCCCTCAGCAGCATATTTAGGTGTGCCATACATTGGTATGGCAATAAATGACTAAAATCCACCTCAGCTGAAGCAAGTTCTACTTTGGGAAAACCTTGAAACATGAGTGAATCACCTTCATTATGCAGCTGTACTACGATTTTGTACATTTGGAGCTCAGTTATTGCAAAGAATGAGGTTCTTCAAAGTCAGCCTTCCACAAATCATGATTCTTATACCTTATACATTCCCTTATGTCAGGAACAACCATCCATGACATATTTGTCTGAATTATTTGGAGCCATTATGAGAAGAATTTCTGTTACACCTGCTTAACAATACTTTTCCAGGCCATGTGCTCTCAAAATAGTCTCTTCTGCATCAAGACAAGTACAGTATAATGATTCAGTAGAAAGGTGAACCAACTGCTACTTGAAATTTGTTGTGTAAATGTTGTCACACATATCAGGATCTCTTTATGTTTGGGTATATTGAGAGCAGCCCTGAAAAGAAGGACTTAGGGGTGTTGGGTCACGAGATGCTCCCCATAACCCAGCTTCAGTGTGCACATGTAGCCCAGAAACCACCTGTGTGCTGGGCTGCATCCCTGGAGCTTGAGTAGCAGGCCAAGGGAGGGGATTCTCCCCCTCTGCTACACTCTGGTGAGATCCTCCTCTGCAGTCCCGTATCCACCTCTGAGGCAACAACACAAGGGGGACATGGAGCTGTTGGAAGTCCAGAGGAGGCCACGGAGATGCTGCGAGGGCTGGAGCAGCTCTGCTCCGGAGACAGGCTGAGAGAGCTGGGCTGGTTCAGCCTGGAGAAGAGAAGGGAAGACCTTAGAGCAGCTCCAGTGCCTAAAGGGGGCTACAAGAAACCTGGAGAGGGACTTTTTAAAAGAGCAGATAGTGACAGGACAAGGGGGAATGGCTTTAACCTGACAGAGGATAGACCGAGATGAGCTCTTAGGCAGAAGTTCTTCCCTGTGAGGGTGCTGAGGCGCTGGCACAGGGTGCCCAGAGAAGCTGTGGCTTCCCCAGCCCTGGCAGTGTTCAAGGCCAGGCTGGACGGGGCTTAGAGCAGCCTGCTCTAGTGGAAGGTGTCCCTGCCCATGGCAGGGGGTTGGAACTGGATGAACTTTAAGGTCCCTTCCAACCCAAACCAGTCTGTGATATTAATTTTTGTATCTGGGGAAATAGAGTCCAACAGAGGAGGGTCTTTTGACCTAAGTTGTTTGAAATGACCTAAGTTGTTCCTATGACCAGAAGAAACAAAGGGAAATCTCATCATTCATGACACCCAAATCCCAAAGACTATGATTGCTTTTGCTAGGAAGATACTGCACACAGCATTTCCTTCAAATATTTCATTTGGACATTTGATGATCAGGTTTTGTTATGTCAGCACTCCTCCAACCTTTGAAAACCAACAAAATGAAAAACAAGACAATACTTTGAGTACCAAAGGTGATGGCTATAATGCAGATCAATTTCCTTTTTGTTTAAACTGGTGCTGAAGTCACTGAGTGTTGGGATCAGACAGCCAACACCTACACTGTTTGAACTCCCCAAATATTCGCTTACTGAGTATACATTGGATTACTTGTTGGGTTTTTTCATCATTACAGCAGTGTTGTTTACTTCGTAAAAGGCAAGATTCAAAAGAACAAATCATATTCATTTGTCAAGTCCTCCCCTGATGAGAAATGTTGGAGTAGAACTTACAGGGTCAGTTTATTTATCTCTAGCCTTTCATTTGAAAAGCAAAACCAGAGAACACTGATTACAACTTATTTGAATTCCTTTCAGCTACACAATGAATGCAGTTTACTTGCCCTTGCAAACTGCAAATGACGTAACTGAGGGCTTTTTGCAGTCAAGATGATAAATATATACATAGAAGGTAGCAATATGTGCAGTCTTGTCTCTGTAACCGCTTAGCACAAGCCAGATATGGAAGAAAATAAGCAGTACGGACTTAGAGCCAACATCAGAGGGGATTTCTGGCATACAGTGACAAGATAAGCATTGCCATGGCTATCTGCAACTCTATCCCACAATGACCCAGGTGACCCCACATCTGGTTTGGAACTGGCATACTGGCCTGCCACAGAAGAGAAATCACAATTTTTTCCCCTCCTGGGTGTGAAAAATCATACAATGCAAAATCGTATGGTGAGAAATCATACAATCATTTGTTTTTTACCATTCCTGTAACTCTGGGTTACAGCTGCTTCTTATATATCTACTTTTTTAATAATAGAGATATCACTGAAAACAAATCCAATGATTCTTTGAAGGGAGAAAGTAGTCTGTCAATTCACCACTCATTTTAGAGCTCTTAAAGCCAAAAATTACTTCAGCAGTGTAAAGAAAAAGGGTGAGATTAAGGGTGAAGGAAGCGTTGGCTGTTTTAATCCATGTCTAATGCCCTGTGTGGTGTCTCTTAGAAATTTAAATGATACAAGGTCTGAAATACTTCTATGAGGAAACAGAAATTTAACTTACCAGAAGTATTAGCTAAAGATCCTTCTTCTGTATGGGGGGTTGGGATGTGGCTTAAAATTATGAATAATTATTTTATTGTTTAAAATAAGCATTGCTGGATGATGCATAACCAGAAAACTTGCATGTAGATATCACTAGTGATAGTCTCCAACTCTAGGAGGCATAAAAACTGACCATGCGGTCAGGTAACTGGTCCATTATATTTCCTTTATGCTCTGATTTGTTGTATTTACCCATTGCCTATATCTTAAGTGCTCTAGAAGATGATCCTTGTTCTAAACAGCTGTTTGTGAAGAGCATTTGGCAATCCAATATTATTAAACATGGGCATTTTTTCCCAGTAAAAACAAGAGGAAGCTTCACCCTTGATATGAGTAGTTGATCACGTTTGTGCAAGATATGGTGTGGTATATGCCTAGGACCTGAGCTGTGTTAGACAATTAAAATAGGTATGAGGCTGTATGAAGTATGCCACACTGACCTGACTATGCTGCTTATAAAATTCAAACTCTGTAATTTCGCCCTGTTTTGTGCATCTGTGCCTTGCACAACACAAACATACCCACGGACAGTGATCCCTTTGATATTATTAAAACACCTGTTGAACACCTTAAGGTCAACAGGTTTGGATGAAGCTGGACTGTGTTATGGATAAGTACATACACTGTCCTGGGCTCAGCAGCAGCAGTCATTTTTCTCCTTCTTAGTAACTGGTGCAGTGCTGTGTTTTTGATTTTGGTCTGAGAACAGCGGTGATAACGCCGATGTTTCTAGCTACTGCTTAGACTGAGCAAGAACATTCTGAGCCTCATGCTCTGCCCAGGGAGGAGGGGAAGCCAGGAGGAAGCAGAGACAGGGCACCTGATCCAAGCTGACCAAAGAGGTATTCCATACCACAGCACGTCATGCCCAGGATGTAACGGGCAGTTACCCAGAAGGGCAGGAGATTCTGCTGGGGTGGGGCTGGGTATCGGTCGGTGGTGAGCCGTTGTATTCTCTTCTCTTGTTATTTCCTTTAT
>WYDI02028893.1:0-41526 GCA_009867235.2 Psittacus erithacus
GTTCTTATCTCAACCTGTGGGAGTTGTATTCTTTCGATTCTCTTCCCCATCCCTCTGGGAGCCGAGGGAGGAGGTGGAGGGGGGCAGTGAGTGGGCTGTGTGGCAGGCCTAAACCACGACACAGTGACAAGAGACAAAACTCCAATGGCTTGATCCACTCTCTGCTCATATCAAACTGTAAATATTAAGATTCATTTTAAAAGTAGCTGATATTTTCGTTACATTTAATACAATGCTCTGGATACTTCAGAAGTTTGAGTATATTGATCTTCAGTATTCAGAAGTGGTGAAGGCAGTTTTCCCATTTCTAACGTAGGAGGAAACACCATTAATAGCAAGTGGCATCTCACAAGTGGGATCAGACAGCTGACTGGCCACATCAGACACTAGGCTGATTCACTGTCCCATCACGAAATGTGTGCTAACACGCAGAGTCAGCAAATCCTGTAGGTACTAGTACCCACTGAAGCTAAAGAGCTCTGTTTCTCAGGAAAATCCCCATGTTCTTATCTTTCAAAAGCTTAAATATGAAGAGCAGGCTCTCAAGAATACCTGGCAACCCCATTTTAGGAGCAGCTTATTTTCAGTCTGTGTCAAACTAAAAGATGCCAGGACACAGACTTCACATTATCTACTTAGCAGTGTCATGAAACAGCAAATATATCAGACAACAAATCTTTTTGATTACAAGGCTATTTGGCTACTTGAAAAAGGCAAATGCTGTCTTAAAAAGAAATATATAAACACAGCAAGAGAAAACCAGAAAACACTTTTTAGACAGTTAAGGACTCCCCACTACAACAGCGTATATCTTCTTCCCTAGAGAGGAACTCTCAATGGACTAGAGCATTGTCATACCAGAATGCTTTAACGCTATCCCTATAATCAACTTGCAAATCAAAGGCAAAACTATGCAAATTTGTCCTACAGAGTCTCCAAACCAATGAAAGTTGCCACCATGACAGTCATTTGTGAGAAAGTACTTCTAGAAAACTGCCTATGTGGGACCATGTAGGAAAACATAACATGCAGCAATGTGAGCCTGTGATGACTCTTTTCTCCCAAGCAGATGGCAGTCTTCTTTAAAATACTTGATTTAGAGGATAAATGGCCTTTTCCAGATAACTGACCATCAATGGTTATTCTTTACCTGACATAAACACAATACAGGGGCTGGGTATTCAGGCGTCAGCTGCACATCAGTAACAATTAGTGCACATGAAATAATGCTTGAATAACGTTGCAATGAAAGTTCTACATATTTTAAGGACATGAATAAGTATCCCTTGTAGGTTCCACCTTCATTAGCTTCAAAGCAACAGATCATATACACTCATCTGTGCCACTATTATTTTTGATCCTTTAACTGCATTGCTGTAAGCCAGCTTTCCATGGAACTAACTGCACAGGACAGGGAAATTGGAGAATTCAGAGCAAAAAGAGCTCTCAAGTGCACTTTTGATCTCTCAATGTGACTATCTAAGAAGTCTAAGAGAGCACGAGAGTCCCAAACTTAACTCTTATACACTAAGTATTTAAAGGGAAAAGCAGTTTTCAGGACATCAGCAAGATGGTGATCTTTTTCTGCTCGATTTTCATCTTACTTCTTCTGCTAGAGGATCCCAACACGCACTGATAAACTTAAAAGCCAACACAGCAAGAGCTGCAGCAAGCAAGTAATGAAATGTGAATTCTGGAGAGAGGGCAATGCAGCAGTCAGGGAGGACTCTGAAAGCCTGCACAATTAAGACATGGTATGAGAAATGCCCTAAAACTGAGCAAAGATGGATGAAGAGTTGTAGGGAGGATATTCGGCTGGAAAATGAATCCGACTTGCAAACTGTGACTCCTATCCTACTTTTAGAGAATTAATAAAAGCTACTGAATGCTTTCCTTAAAGCAGGTTTTGATGAGTTTTTTTTCTAATTGTGGAACTGAGAGTTAACGCTGTGGCTTAGACCTCTGGCTTCTTCCTGACATGTGGTGGTGCTACTGCTTAAAGCAAGTCAGATAGGCTTCTCTAAAGATCAATTTCACATTTCATTCATTTAAAAAAATGCACAGTCATCTCAGAAATAATAAAAACCAACCCCCAATCCTCTTATTAATTTTTTAGTCTTATAAAATAACATACACTTGTCCTTTATTTAGATGTATTTTTCCTTTTATAATAAATAAATAACCCTATATGTATGTTATTTCATTAGTTTAATGGAAAGTCCCTTTAACCATGCAGTTCATCCTTTACAGAGCTACCTTACTTGGGGTCAACACCACATCTATTGTCCAAATAACACAGTAGACGTTTTCCTTCTAGCTCTCCTCTACCAGCTGGCAAAAAAGAATGTGTCAGTCAGGAAATTAAGTCATTTGTTGGAAGCTTCCTTCACCCCACAGAAGAGAGCTGATAAAATATTCTGATGTGCTATTCTAACCCCATTTTTTTTTTCCCCCATTTACTGCAGTTGTGTGTTACATATGGACATATTTCATTCTGTTCCAAGCTGTGCAGAAAGGAAACTTGTCATGGCATCCCTTTCAAACCTGATGAGAGCTATGCAAATGCTGGCCTTCGTTCAAGGCTGCATCTGATGCTCCTGGCAGCAAGCAAAGCAAATAATATACATGGAGGAAGAAGGGAGGGGCACAAGTGAACGCTAGCTTCTGAGACATCACAGCATTACAAAAAGATTTATTTTAGAAGTCTCCTATTTAATAATAATAGCAACAGTAATAACAATAGTCGGATCCTTACTGTCAGAAAGCGGTGCTGTTAGAGGAGTTAGAGCAGTTCCTAGGTCCGGTTCCTAGTAAGATCAGCTGCCAGAAAAAGCCTGAGAAGGCTCAGCTCTGTGCAGCAGTTATTCCTCTTCTATGGGTGACCAAGAACAGAAAAGTCAGTTGAAAACAGCTCACCTGAAAAAATAAAACCCTTTTGCTGCAAGGGAACTGAACTGGCAGTACATTAACATGCACACTGGGGTCAGTAATGCCAAGAAATAGGCTTTTACACCCAAAAGCAAATCATGCACGCCTTTTATTTGAAACGTAAAGACAGTTTAGGGGAAAAAGAACCAAAAAAAAGAAAATAAAAGAAAGAAAAAAAACTTCCTAAAAAGCAAGTTCCGTTTGACTGTGGGATAGTTTTCAAAGGGAGATGAAAAAGTCATCACCTGACATTTCCAAAGCTGAGCTTTCAACTCCTGAGACTGTGCAGGCAGAAGTGTTAAATAGAAGAGCTGGTCACAGACCAGTACACTCTCCATATGTTTCCCTGGGGCAATTAGCGTCACTTCCCCTATCAAGGAGCTCAGTGTGCTTACCAGTGGATATGTCAAGTTCGGTCACTCATGAGGCTCTGAAAATAAACACTACAAAGTCACTGACAGGACCTTTAGGTTGAAAAATGAATCCTTCCAACTCATACAACCTAAAAAACGAAGGCTTAATCGAACAACCCTTTGAAAGCGAGGACTCTGCGCTCTCTTGTGACATCCCCAGAGAAGCAGAACATACTCAACCAAAAACCTGTCTCAAGCCAGCTTTTGGGCTGCCGTAATCAAGTTTTTCTCTCCCCCGTTTCCTGTTGCACTGCTGGATTCATGCCTCAGGGGCAGAAGCTTTTCCCTTCCTGTAAATGCACACAGGCACCATGCCACGGCCGGCTCCCCCCTGAGGAATGTGGAAACACCAACTCACTTGTGAAGATGCTCCAAGGCAGCAGGATGCTGCGAACATGCCTTTTCCTCACTACAGCCTCCAGAGCACTCAAGGACCATGTCAGGCAGCTTGGAGGAGGCGTTAGATAGTGCTGCATGGCATAAACACGCTCATATATGGCCTCAAAGGTCTTCAAATTCTCAGCAATGTGCAGAACTGTTTAAAATTATTTTTATTTAGAAATCCCTTTATGACTTACGAGAAACACTACCTCTGCAGTTGTGTGGATGGCAACACTGACGAAACGTGTTAGCAAGGGGAGTCAGAGTTAAAGGCCTCTCCCACACAGGAGCAATCACAACAAATTTCTCCTCCCTTTCCCTCCCCTCCTCCTGAGATGCAAAGAACGGGGAAAAGAGAGCTATTTCTTCCTTTAAAGCCCAATACTGGCGAGTGGGTCACTCCCCTTTGAGGAAGAGGAAAGCATTATCAGGGACAGACTGGGCCTCCTTCCACACACACCATCCTGGACCTGTCCTTAGTAAACTGATGAGGGCAATGGCAGGAGGAAGCAGGCTGAGCCTCAGCCATGTACACAGCTACCTGGCACATCAACCCACCCAGGGAGGTGGCACCGGCGCAGTGGCATGGTGCTGCCAGCCTCTGGTGGCCACTGTCTGCTGCCACACTGCCCTGTGGCTGACTTGCACAGTAGGGAAAGGAGTCCTGAATAAGCTTATGGTTCAAAGCAAACAGTAAAAATAATTAAAAAAACACAAACAAACAAACAAAAACCCCAAAATCCCCAAAAAACAAACAAAATACCCACCAAAAACCTCACACAAACAAGCAAAAAAAACCCCCCAACATCCCCAGAACAAAACAAAAAGGCAAAATGCTTTAGGTTTCACTTTAGCAAGTCACCTGCAGGAGCAGAATAAAGCCACTCTGTGGAAGAGATGCAATTTAGACTTCAAAGCCATTTGTACTCATCTGTGGCAGCTCAGTGATGCTGACCACCCCACAGCAAATGAGACTGACCAAGAGCAGTGAGCCTTTTGTGTCCTTCACAAGCTTGATAGAATTAAGTTGTCTTTCAGGCAATAGTTTTCTAGGCTTCCCTTTTTTTTTTCAGACTCTGGGTTGCAAGGTCTTAATGCAATATCTGTTTACTACAGTTCTCCAGGAGGCAAGATGTTCCTTGGCTTTTATCCAAACCATTTAGTTCACATGCATATTGGAGAAAGCTGTCATGTCAGCACTTAGGGTTGATATCAAGAAAGACAATAAGAGGATTACGAGGTGGAAAGCTTTAGAAGGCAAACTACTGAATATTTCACAAGAAGTGAAGCTAAGAATGCTACTGATGCAAGGGGAAGGTCAGAAAGCTTAAACGCCTCAGGGACAGTTAAGAAATCACAAAATAGCCATTAAGCATTCCAGATGTTGATATGCAACATTTAGGACCCCAGTATTTCAATCTGATATTTGCACCAAGGCAAGTATTTTGCTGAACGTGAGGCAGTGACATATAGCACTTGCCAAGGGAATTTTCTGGGATGCATTTACAGCATCACAGGAGTGATCTGACATTTGAAAGCTCCTCTGAACATTGATACTTTGTCGTTTTATTGCTCCTTCTTATTAACATCTGAATCCTACTGATGTGGATTAGGTTCCACATCTCCAGCTGCCAAGGGTTTGGCAAGATCCAAATTGGCAAGAGATTTCCTTGTCACAGTTGCCCCTTCCTACCTGATTATATTATATGCATATATAATTATATAAACAAGTTACATATGCTTATATGTCATTATATGGTTAAACAGATCTTCTCCATTATATTTCATCACCACCAAGACCCTGTAGTCTGGGGGAAAAAGCAAAATAAGTGAAAAAGCAGAATTTGACAAGGCATTAGAATATTTGGCAGCAAAGGAACCAGGCAGAGGTAAGCCTAGTTTTTCTGTAGCCTTGTCAATGACAAGGGGAAAGGCACAGCAGGAGTATCTCTGTAACTGCTTCACTCTATGCTACAATAATCTCACCTATAAACTTCAAGACACAGCCTATCAATGGGCAACTCAAAGAACATTAATTTCTTGCAAAGCAGAGAGGGACCCTTTAACTCACAAGTACATCTAAAATGACCCTTCCTTCACTGCTCTGTCTCCGGCCTACCAGGAAGTCATTAAGAAACTCAATGTATTTTGAATCTCTGAGCTCATAGAGCACATTAATGAATTAACACCTTATCAGTATACTGTTTCTGTTTTACCATGTTTTTGTGCCACGTTTTACTTAATGACTTTCTGGAAATAGTCACAAGAAATTTCTCTCCCACCTCCTGTTGAAGCACAGATATTCTACTGTGAAAGCTGGAAAACTGCTTGCCATTTCCTTTTATCTTGAAATGCTATTTCAGTCCTGCCTCCAGGCACTTTTCACTCTAAAAATGTTTGAATTATAAAGAGTAACTTTCTAGCCCTTATGGCTTTACCAAAAATTGCCTCACTTCCTGGAAAAGGCAACTTGGCTTTTGACTAAAAGGAAAATTTCAAGAAAAAGAAAATGTCTAGAATGAAATTTTGAACTTTTTGTTGGTTTTTTTTCTTCCATTAAAAATTATTTTTTCTCCATGTACTGAGCTATTGGTTTTCACATTATGAAGTAACTTTGGCCAGCGGCTTGCCCATTGTGTGATTTCTCCTTTGTTCTTAGTAGTTACTTTAAAATATTCATCCCATTCATTAATGAAATTAAAGGCAATAAAATCTGCATGCACAATAAAGGAGTTTTAGAGGTGTGTACTATTTGGTCATTGGAGATGTTAATACAAAGCCAGCCACAACTGCTTCTTTGACGAACTGTGCTAAAAGGACATATTAAGTCAACATCAACTAGAAGCTAAATACCAGATCTTCTCTACGCTAGTTGAAATGACTGTAGGAAATTCTGACTGAAACTAATTAATTACAACAAATAAAAGATGTATTTTTTCCCCCCAAAGAAATGTGCCAAATTCAACCCAAGTTTGTGCATTCAAAGGTATTAAATCTGGACTAGATAACATGATATATGGTGTATTAATTAATGTGAGAGAGAAACCTTTATTTCCTACACCCACAATAAACAGGAACACAGAAATAGGTATGAGGCTCAGAGACCTTAAACTATGTCTCCATCACGCCAACGCAGGTTTAGATTGCCTACTGGATTTAGTGCTAATTATCAGGAGCAGTATCAGTGTCAGACATACAGAGTCAGATGAAAGCAGCTTTTTCTGGCACTTTAAACACATAATTGCAAAGGGTTCTCTCAAAGATTTCTAAACAGCAACATGCTGACCAAGACATCTAACCCTTTTCTCAGACTATGATTTAATATTTTTTCTATCTTGTATTCCATACATTCATTTTCAACACTTTCAGTAGTGATGCAATCCACTTTTAGTGGTGTTCGCTACCAAATTATAAAGCTAATATATATTTATGTTAATCTAGTCCCACAAAACCCCAACAACCCACTTTTTTCATAGCGTGATGGAATGCAGACATGTATTTTTTGTAATTAGAGATCAAACCAGGCTTTATACCTGTGTAGCTCCATTCCTGGTGGATCTACCCCTGTTTTACCACTATAATGAGATTTAAAACCAGGTCTTATCTTCCAAGTGCACAGAAGGATCAGTTCATCCCACATTCAACAACAGCAGGTGACAGGAGGATCAAAGCCAGATTAACAGATGGACTTCACAGAACAAGGATTTAACTTGACTGTGTTAAATACACCTGTGATATAAGTCACACCAATAGCAGTTAATTCCCACTATGGTTTGTGACAGCACTAAAAATGCTCTTCAGATTGCTTTAGTTATAGAATTCTTCACATTTCTCATACAGTCACTAATTTCCCAGTTTTATGACAGGACTGCAAGAATGCAGGCTATGGTTTGACACTCAATCCTAAACATCAGAGTAAATGCTTTTGGTTGTGTTACTCAGCTATTGAGAAGAAGTAATAAAAATTGACTTTAGAACAAGCTAAAACATTTATTTGTTTATAGATGTTAGAAACTGCTGCACTATATAAGTAAAAAAGGGGTGACAGCACAGGACACTCCCAACAGCTTTATTGTCTTAGCTGAGAAATGGCATCCAGATGCTCTCCCTCTAAGTATATATGTTAGTGGGAGCAGAATCATCAGGTCCTGGCCTGCTTAGATCAGCCTGACTTCATAAACACTGCCCCAAATCTGTGCAGAGGCAGCAATATATATTAATTTCCAGAAAAGCAGGGACTTGAAGAATTCTGCATTTAAAATTGCTTCAAGTTGCATCCACCACAGTTCCTAAATCACTGCTGGCAAGAAACACGTACAGAATATTGTGGATGTGGCCTTATACTACATTAAGAGCATGCTGTGTATTTTTTGTCTCTGTAAGCCATGGTTGCCCTATTGTGAATCGAGGGTGATGGATTAGAGCAGCTCCAAGAGCTGTCAGCTAATATCTACACTGCAGCAAGATCTAACAGCAGCAACCTGTCTGGAATGCTGTGACACTTTCTGGCTGCCACAGTGAGAACTGCAGGTCATACTACCAGAGGGGATTTTAAAGTAGAAACCTGAAGTTTAAAAACACCAAAAAAGGCCTTGAGACTGCATAATCTTTCACAGAATAGGAAGCAAGCATGCAGTAGATAAAGTACTGACAGTCTTTTGCAGATTTTTCACACTGCTCCAGCTTCTTGTGCAGCCTGATGCCACCTTATTTTCTCATTACACTGGGGCAAGCTGTATTCATGTGAGCTAAGAACAAGGCAAGCGTCAGAGTTATCAGTGGTGCTGACTGAGCTGGCAGCTCAGTTACACCTTTGGACATGTGCTTGAGTTCAAGGGTTAAAAAGAAAAGAATTCTAGACAACCCATAGGCCTGTAGCTCCTCCAGCTTCTCTGTGCATTGAATACACCCATTTTCTCATTAAAATAGGGTGCTTAATACTTACAAAACTGGACATAACATAAAATACAATGAAGTTGCTGAAAATGCAGAAAAACACTATATGTACCGCAGTAAATGCTCTGCAAAGGATATTAAAGGTTTGGTTATTTCAATCTCAGCAACAAGAGATGTATTTCTTGGACATTACTGTCATGTAGGAAGGTCATGACTTTGCTAATGAGATGACCGTTCAAAGCAATGATTATCTAACTTTCTAGGCCAGTCACTGGAATGTTGGCATCCTTTCCTAAACTTTGTACCAACAAAATGAAGGAAACCACAGTCACTGGTTGTGCTGGTCCCTTGCCACGTGTTAAGAAAAGGACTATGAGTTTTGAGCCTGTGGGTTATGCTTGTAGGGGACTTGAGAATGGCTGGGGTCACAGAAGGAACCAGCCTACTGAGTACTATCTACTACCTGCCAGAAACCCAGTCAGAAGAAGAGCAAACCAAAGTGGTGTCTCTAAGACATGGTCATGCTGCCCAAATACCAGGGCACAGATGCTCACTCTGGTGTCATCCCAGCCCAGGCCCTCCCACTGCAGCCAAAGAGCAACTGATCTCCCACTGCACATGGCTGGGTGCTCTAACCACCAAAGGGAAGTGGATGCTCTCTGACCCTGGCTCCAAGTCACACACAAACTGAAAGGCTTAAACAGATGGCTCCTGCCCTTGATCCCAGCTGTTCCTCTTGATCTGTGGGAGCTTCCCTGAAGCAGCCCCTGCTGCAGATAGCAGCCTGGGGGTATTCAGGGGTGAGCTAAGGGCTACTTCCAGCACCTGCTCCTGAAATTGGCAAACTAAAGAGTACATCATTGAAAGGTGAGAGTTTTACACAGAGCTCCAGAGAGTTTTCTGGAAAAGGATGACAAGTTAGAGCAGTCATACCTTCTGCCTCCCATGGGGACAGAGCTACTCATGCCCTTGGTTGTCATAAAGGTGCCAAGAATGAAGTGCTCAAGCCTGAGAGAAACAGGATGGCATTGGTGGTGCTGTTCGGCACAGGCAAACATGGGCTTACCAAGAGCTGTAGCTGGTCGTAATAAAAAAATGAACCAAAGCACACCTTCAAGCCAGAAGGTGTAAAATGCACTATCCTGCTATGCTAAACACCTTGCTGTATGCCAATTGGCTTACTGCAAAACACACAAGGCATTTGAAATAGTGACCAATAAAGGACCAGTTAACTTGCTCACATTAGACCTCTCTGTAGGTCTTAGCTCAATTCCACTGCACACAGGTTTATACAAATTGCCTTTACACCATCACCTTGCAAAAGCAGGGAATAATGAATAATGAATTCCTATAAGGAAGAAAAGCTTGCAAAGACAGGTTAGTCCACACGATTCACTTAACTTTCTTAGGGCCTTGGTGACTTCAGAGAGGCATCGTTCCCTGCACTGCTTGTGGTGAGTGAAACTAGAGTTCCCCCAGGACACGTGTAGATACACACCCTCAGTGCCAGACTGATGGCAGGTGTCTTCCAAGACTTGCACTATGCGGAAGCAGCCAGAAGGAATGTAGAATACAGTAGCTGGTATCAGTGATGGAGCAAAACCACTGAACATCCCCCAGTATTTTGCCAAAACTCCTGTCAAGGATTGTCTTTTCTATTGATCTGCAGCAAGAGCCACACTGCAAACAGTCCCAAGAAACAGCATGCAGAGTTATGCAGCCAGGTTCTCCCTATAAGACAAAAGTAATGGAAGAAATTTTGCCAAAACAATTGTCAGGTGCAGGGTTCAGCACAGTTCAGTTATGGTTTAAAACTGGTTACAAATCTAAGGTGTTGAGAATCTATCAAGAAACATTAAACACTAAGCTGCTGCCTCTGACTTCAAGTCCTTAGCCACAACGTGACCGTTGTACAGGAGGTACGCTGACATACCTCTGCTGCTGGCCACAGTCAGGCATGGGACACCAGACTTCCAGTTTAACCCAGTAAGAGGTCTTACACTGTACTCCTAAGGCATAGCTGCTGGAAGAGGTCTGCCTCACTTAGGTGTCTCAAGTTTGCCTTTGCACTATCTCCTTGCTCAGTCTAAATAGACTAAATCAAGCAGAGAATGCCAAAAAAGTCAAGGTAAATGAAACCTGTGTGCTCTTTATGCTGCTAATACACATCCTGGTTTGAGTGCTTATAGTAGATTATTCTCCAGGTACAGCATTTTATGCATGCTTTCTTTGTTTTGAGAGACATTTCTTATATCCTGCATATGTTTTATGTTCCTTTAAATATTACCTTACACTTGTCTCATCTCTACTCCAAAAAGATACCGCAGCAAAACAGACATTTTTGGATACTTAAAGAATAAAGTTCCAGACTGGCATAGGCACATCCACTTAAATCAAAGGTGTCTTAGAGATGAACAAACAGAACTGGTAAATGTTAGACAAGCTGAAACAAATGAGGAATTGGATATTAAATACACCAGAAAAAGGTGACATTTTTCAACAGTTACATAACAGTTTACAAAGTCTGAAAGATTAACATTATACTTAGATGGCAAAATTGGATCAAATGAATTAAGATTCCTGCTGGGAGACACCTGTAAGTGTGAAGCAGGTACCAAGGAAGAAAAAATAGTGGATCATCCAGCTCAAATTGTTCAACTTTATCTTACCTTTTGTTCCCTAACCCAGACTATGTATATGATAACTTTATGTTAGCTGATTTCAATGAACTTGAAGCAATAAGCAGCCTTCAGGATATTCAGCTCCTCTATCTCTCATATATATTACAAATTAGCTGCTTTATTACTACTTCAGCAGTGAAAAAAACATTCAAATGGACAAAGCCCTCATTGCACAGCAAGTCATCATCATCTTCCCTAGAATGTTTCTGAAGTGAGCCCAACCTCTTCTTTTTCCTCTTCTTCCTAAACCTTTCAGCTATAATCAGCTACAGTTTTGGAGTTCTACTCTTTTTCCTGAAAGAAAATGAAAATACAAATGATATTAGTAGGGGAAAAACATTGATCTTCCCCCAAAATTGTGATTTACTGTCTAAGATTAAGAAATGTAAAAGAAAGAGTGTTCTGATTTTTCCCTAACATAGACTTCGCTGCTTCAAGCCTACCTTACACCTTATTGAAAGACTGGTACCACTGAAGATTGTTTGGGATGTCCCTTCATATGATTCTACTTTCACTTGTCTGTAACTCAGTCAAACTTTTATATTTTGGTCTGATTTTTTAAAATATTTAAAAAAAATAATAAATATATCAGGTGGCTGCCTCAGGCTGAAATTTTTTGGAAGCATTTCAGCCAATATCTCAGCTATTTCTGCAAATGAGGCAAGGATGTGCGCGAGGGAGTTTAACTTGCACTGAGTATTTTGATGACAACTCCTTTGAACAAGTTTTCTGTGCTATAAAGTAGGGAATAGAAATTTGACAGGAGAGGGAGGGCATCACATGAAAATGATACGATGATTCATTCCTCCATATGAAAATTTGAGCCATTGGGCCAAGTTATAAATCATCCAAAAATTGCAGCCTGCATAACTGTTAGTGATTAACAGCTAAAATTCTACATTCAGCGAACACATTCATGCTTTCCATGAGTTTTTAGTGATATCCAGATTGTCTATATAATGCCCTCAAAGAACAGCTAAGAGCACATCTGTCTCCTAAAAGATTTTGCATATGAGCCAATTGGACATTTGCAAGCCCTGGATTAAATATACATTACAGGGCTTCAGGAAGAACACTGGCTATTCAGAGCAGAGGTGAGACTGGGCAACAGCAGGACTGGGGTGGGTAGGCAAGGTGACAGCTTGTACACCCATGTGGGTATGAGAAGCAGGACACATGGCAAGAGGAAAGGAAAAGCACACTGAGAAGCCACTCTCCTTGTAAGAGATCAATAAATTCTCCAGTCTAAAGAAGCTGGGTTTTATGGGCACGGCATTATTTCATGCTAAATTGCAGAGCATGCAACAGGAAGGAAGACAAATCTCATGAGAAGAGGGCAGAGTAGGGCAGGATAGACAAGGAAGAGCAGGGGCCAGGAGCAAGACCAAAATCAGACAGGGAAGGGAGGGTGGCAAGAAAGGAGATGAAACAAAGAAAAGCGGTACAAGACTTCAGGTATTATGGATCTCTACATCCAAAGGACATGCTGTCTGCAGTTTAGTTGTTTTCCAGATCTTGTATCATTGCCTATTCTGGCTGACTATCCCACTCTACAGAACAGCAACCCTTGCATCCTTCTGAACTCAGAGCCTAGGTCGTGGGTTTCTGTTGCCAGTCCAGCATGACTCCCTGTGATCTGCTTCCCGGTAGCAGTGAATTCTTACTGGCTGCTGTAATCCCTTTTGGCCTAGGCCAAATCACCAGCACTTTTCTCTACAAGCAGACTGCACACTGAAGAAGAGATAACTGCAATAAATATAAAATGACACCTAATATGTTTTTCCAGGCATTATACTAGGAACTGGGAGGAAAAACCTCTGCTATGGAAACTGCAATAGAAGGGCAGATCCATGTCAGAGAGAAGCATGGAAGAGGCTGGAGAGGATGGACCAGAAAATTTTGAGAGATGAAAAGATAACTTGTATGCTTTCCTGGAACTTATTCCTGGGCATCTGTAGTTCTTGAGAGCTCGTCTATCCCAGCCACCTATGTCAGCCACTGGCAACCATCCCAGGCCTTACACCTTTTATGTTAATGCATAAAAATGCTGACATCTAACATTTAGTTTAGCAGCTCAGAGATGGGGAAAGCAGACCGTAAGTTTGGATAATTAACATTTTTTGCTACCATGGCACCAGAGAGCAGAGCACCTGCCTCCATCCATAATTTCCTAGGCGGCCTTGATTACTTATTTATTTATTTTAGAACAAGACTAAAACAATACTGAAGTTGTGAAACAACCTACTGCAAGGTTAACGATTCCACTCTTAGACCTGCTGTTTGATATTCTCCCCTCCTGCCCACCAACGTGCAATGACAAAAACTGAGAGGCTCTGTAACTACATAACTAAATGTTCTTTTACCTCTGAACAGACCTTTGCTCCAGCCACTGTGGATGGTTCTCACTGTGAATGCAAGAATGAAGTACTACTGCCTGTCAGCATGGAGTCTGGTCCCTGACCTGTAACGTCAGCAAGGTCTAATTTGATGACATAGACTGTTGAGTACACGCACGCCTGTGCTGGTGAACTGCAGATCAACTCACCTCAATGAACTCGCCAACAGAGCTTAGCTTTTCTGTGACCCATTTTTATCTCTGTGGGTGAGCTTCTGACGATAAACTGGTCTGCAGCAAGACAACCATTACTGACAGTGAGTTGTGTTTGAAAAGACAATATCTAACTGGAGAGATGGGAAAGGTAAGACAGCATGAACTTGTGATGTCCCACACTACAATGTCCAGACACCAAAGAGAGACCCTGTGACCTGTGCCTAGTTCAGGGCAGGAGCTCAACACCCCCTGACCTCTGTGCCCTAGTACTTACTTGGTCAGTTTTGTCATAGGTTTATTTTTGTCAATCCAAGCATTATACAGCTAAAATATACCATATACTTAGGCACAGCTCTCAGAGCAGGTGGATTTAAGCACCACTTCCCACCATTCATATTCACATCGACCATAAACCACTCGTGCCCATTGCCACAACGAGGGGAAAACAATCCTCAAAAATGCAGGAGACTGACTCACAGACACTTGCCTGTTCAGCATGCACAGAACAACCCCAATGTTCTATTCTGTGTTATAAAGTTTATGGAGAAGTTAATGCATCCACACAGTAATATGGCATTATGGCTCATCTGAGGCTGAGCTTGCAAAGTCCAAAGTGTACAAACAGAGGCGTATAGGACAAAGCTGAACGGTGTACCCTGCCCTCTGCCTGCACCAACAATTTACAAGTATCTGGTAAATGATTTATAGACCTAAAGATAACAAAGTATAAAACCCTATGACTGCCTCTGTTTCACAAAGGAAAGACTTTCTGGATAATTTGCCATGTCTCTAAAAATGTCTCAAATTTTGGTGTCTGCTCTGCTGTTTACAGGTAAGTGCCTGGCACCCTGTCTCATGTCATTCCCTTCTGGCTTGTTAAATAGCTGGCAAAAAAGCCTCTGTAACCACCAGAACAGCACTGATGGAAGAGAATTAGCTGGAAATCACTGCACCAGGGACATACGGGAGAGTGGGCGAGCACAAGACTGCATAGCAAGTTCTGTGAAATACAGTCTTGATTCTGCTCCTTCTGACTACTTTTGAACTGTGACTGCTCAAACTCTCAGGTACGAGGAGCGAGGATGCATTTCTGTCTGAAAGGGATTTTGACGGAATGACTTGCTGAACTGTTAAAATTGTAGAAAGAGCTTAATGCTGTTTTTCTGAAATCTTCCTGGAACATTATTCTGATCTTTACATTCATTGTAGCAAGAAACAATTTCTCATGCATTTATAAGGATCTAAATGATCTATTTCGTAAGTGATTTTGAGGACATCTGATTTGAATTGCTGAAGGAGACAGATTCTTTTAAAGCTCTCAGTCTGTCTGATCACTGAACCTTCACAACACCCTGTAACCAGGGCACCTAAAAGGTAGATTCACCCTGTAAAAACTGGACCAGGGTGTAAACGAATGGGATGAGGCAGAAGCATCAGCAAGGCTAAAAGGATGCTCTTCCCAAAGCAGCACAGACTGATACAGGCAGCAATCAGTGATGCAAATGTTGTGAGATAAATTTATTCCTCACTAAATTATAACAAACCAGGTAGGCAGGAAACTACTGTTGACTTCTCAGGTGGCTGCCTGCATCATGAAAAGATGCTCCATCCACCTGTGTGCATTAAAAGCATTTCTCACATCCGAGCAGTCCAACACACATGCAGTAAATACACCATGTGAAGAGCTAAGGCAAAAATGAAGTAGACAGAATTAACCAATGCTTAATCATAAGTAAGTTGCTTTGTGAATTGAGACCACAGTCAGGTGTACTCCTTCTAAGGGGTTAAATTCTCTTCCTTGTCATATGATCCTAAGTTTTGGCTGCAGTGAGGCTTTGCAGGGGGAGAAGGAGATGGAAAGGGCCTTTCTCTCTTCTGCAAGTTACAGCTCACCTAGAAACCTTCCTTTCCCCTTATTTGCACTTCCTAATCTGTTGTGCATCTGAGCTTGGGCTATTCCTAGGCACTTTTCTGTCTTCCTGAACCTCACCTCCTTCCCATTGTAGACTATCATGACACAAGCCATGTCACCTTATGCCAAGATGGGACCACAACAGCCTGCTGCCCCTCTTTTTGGAAGACTTAAACTGATTTTTATCTCCCTTATTTCTCTGTCTTTCCTAACAGCCTTGTTTCCCTTCTTTCCCAGGCTTCTGTATTCAAAGGGCAGGAAGAACTATTTATTACTGATTTTCAGTGAGTCTTAAAAGTTTAACTGATCACAACCAGTTCAGTTTTTCATTAATTGTGAATCCTTTCAGCAGTGATCAAGGTGGTGGTGAAAGAAAAGAGAGGCCATATGAGTCATTAGTGAGAGCCTGATTATTCATCAAAACCTCAACTCAGCTGCTGTAAATCACTTCCTGTAAGAAACATCTTAACTTTTCTGGGAATGGGCTTTCTGGGCTGCTTGCTAGACCTTTCCTTTAGCCTCTGCAGAGTGCAGCAGCAAGGGATGGGGTACAAGAGCATGGTGTCCTGGCACTGGGATCATTACTAAAGTCCCTCAGATGACTGACAGGGGTGTCTTGCCCATTCATACAAGGTTAAACATATGGCCACAGTTGGATTTAGAAAGGAAATATTGCCAGGACCCACTGAGAAAGATCAATGGACTAATGCTTTTTCCAATATTTTGTTGCAGGGAAAGTAGTTCCTTCTCTAGGATTATCTAGGATTTTTAGCCAAATTGTCTTGCCATTTACCCATATCTGACAACTTTCTTGACCCCTGGCATACATCAGCAATGCATTCAATACCTAATTCTGCATTTAGTGTCTGTAACTTGTCTGCTTTTGCTGATGGGGGAACAAGGCTGATGCTGTGCTCTAACAATTGCTAATGACTAGGCTCCCATCTCTTGAACCAGAGTGCTCTCATGTCCTGTGCTGTAAAATTAGGAATTGTCAAGAAATAGGGACTATTGTACTTCAACCTTCAAACAAATGAGACCAAAACTTCAGAGGCTGGGTGATACGAGCAATATTGAAGAACTTAACAATCAGTGACATAGAATTTTGCCATCAACAGATATTAACAACTCTGATTTAAGGCCTGTTACCATCCAAACACTTTAGGATACATAGCCAATGTGCATAGGCACAGTTCTTTTTCACCATTTGAAAAAACAATATATAGGTGTTTGACTTCAATGTAATTGTACTTTTCAACTGAGAAAAGGTGACCCGGCCCAGCAGTGGCCTGCAGAATCCAAAGGCCTATCCCTGCTGCTGTCCACCTATGTATGCAAAGCACTGACTGATAACCACATCCTGATTTCCACGGAGAGCCACATGAGCTAGAGAAATACTCTAGTGAAAACCAGATGCTTCCACACTATTCTTTCAGTGCTTGCACTGCTGCACTGTGCTATTCTGAATCCATAGACTGAGTCCTTGCGTCTAACTTTGTGAATCTTTTCTGGACTTAGAACACTGGACAGACGAAGTGTTGTGGAGTGTGTATGTATGGGGGTGTTGTGGGGGTGTCCATTACGGGTCATTTCTAACCTTAAGAAACACATCTGAGCTGCAGCGTTTGATTTACTTTTTCAAAGTTCCCAACACGTCAGCACCAGCCACCTCAGCAAGGTTAAAGTGTCCAAGGTTGAAGTTTAGCTCTGTCCAAGTTTAGCCTCTGTCCAAACAGCGTCTTAAAGTGCTGATAAGTCTGGCATCCTTACCCCTTGTAAGCTGACATTTTGATCAGTCAATCAGCAAAGCTGATTACAATAACAGTTATTATATACATATAACAGTTATTTATATATCAGCAAAGCTGATAATAATAACAGTTATTAGACTAAAAGGAAAGGAGTCAGAGCAATTGTCAACTTTTGACATTTAAATTTCTTTGAAATGAATAACTTTAGCAAAGATTTTCAATTTGTCAAAAACTTGCAATAGTCTTCAGAAACCAGGGAGAGAAAAAAACAGGTCCAGTTTATATCACAGCGTGCACAGAGAGTGACTGAAGTGCTGCTAAGTAATTGTCAATTTACTTGTAAATATCACAGCAAATCAGAGCTAAACCACTTTTCCTTGTGATAGATACACACCAGGGATAAACTTTGGTCCCAAGCCGTAAGATTGCTCCTTACCACTTATACAATACTCTTGGTCTAGGTAAAGTGAGCTCCCTGGGGATGGGTGGGGGGAAGCATACCCTGTACTAAAGCAAGGTTGAAGTCTTGTCTTTTTATCATTTAACTCCACTATTAGACATGCCAATGGTGGCTTGGCTACTCTCCACAAAGACTGCTAAGCACAAAATAGCTTATACTGCTTAGCTTTTAAAAAAGAAAAAGCATATCAATTAAATGGGCGCCTAAGCAGGCAAAGGTGTCAAAATTTAATCCCATTCTCACCTTTTTGACTGTGTTATGAAGTGAATCATTCAGGTGGTAGAAAAAAAGGTGTCTTCCAGGGAAGATTCTATGGTTGCATCCAACAACCATCTTGCTTTCTAGAAATCTATCACTTTAAGATAAGGTTAAGCTTCCATTTGAATATGTATGAAAAAATTTGAATGCAAATAGTTCAAGATCTATGCAGGTTGGTATTATTACCTTGACATTCCAAGCTATTTGATATGTCTTTTTCATAGTAAGGTTGCTGGTTCTTTTTTAGCAGTCATTGCTGGGATTAAATACACATTTGCTATTCTGACAAAGATGACAAGGTTCTGTCACCATACCCCTTCTTGAGACTCCCTCAAGTTTAGTCTTATACCAGTTCACACTAATCCAAAATGAGATGCGCAGAAAGCAGTATAACAGTAATGATTACTAATAGTTTTCCCCATGGAAAATCTATTTAGCTGGGGAGGATAGACAAAACTACCTGCTGAAGGCAATGATTACACAAGCTAAGCATCTGTTTGCTATAAACAGCCAATTTTTTCTATAATTTGTTTTTCATACAAGAACACTGAGTGAATCGTCAGGAGATGATGAGTAGAAACAGGAACTCGTAACAGCTGATACAGCCCCTTCAATAGATCCACCCCTGCACACATTCATCCTATTTTTCCTTTGGGCCATTAATCCCTAAATGTGTTTTTCAAATAGCATATTTATCTAAGATAAAAGAGAGAAAACAGTATTTAGTAAAAACGTTATTGTATAATATGTCTGACTGCTCTTCTCAGTGAGTTAACTTTGTTTCAGCTCTTTATTCACTGTGAGCCATTCCATTACCGTTACCCACCTGCTACTAACTCACTCTAGTCTCACACCCAGGTGCTTGAAGCTCTTTTCTCCTGGTTTTTGTGCTACTCTTCTGCAAGATGGAGAGCTGCGGTCCTTCAGGCATAGTCTGAAGCACCTACCTGAGCACCAAACTCTTCCACAGTCTTTTCCCAAGCTGTTCAAAAGGCGGGAAAAATATTAGTCTGATAAACTTAAACTGAAACAAGACGTAGGTTGTTTGCTGAAGACTTTGCACTCAGAGGGGCTACTCAGGGGCTATTCAGATACAGAGATCAGCTCTGAGGCTCCCCAAGTCTAGTGAGTCCAAAGGAGGGCCATGAAGGTGATCAGGGACTAGAGCGCCACTCCTATGAAGACAGACTGAGAGAGTTGGGCTTGTTCAGCCTAGAGAAGAGAAGCCTTCCAGTAACTAAATGGAACCTACAAGAAAGCTGGATAGGAACTTCTTACAAAGGCATGTAGTGAAAGGAAAAGCGAGAATGGATTTAAGCTGAAAGAGGGTAGATTTAGATGAGATATTAGGCAAAAATGCTTCACTACAAGGGTGGTGAGACACTGGAACAGGTTGTCCAAGGAAGTTGTGGCTGCCTCATCACTGGAAGTGTTCAAGACCAGGTTGGATTGGGCTTTGAGCAACCTGGTCTTGTGGAAGATGTCCCTTTCCATGGCAGGGGGTTGGAACTAGATGATCTTAAGGTCCTTTCCAACCCTAACTATTCTGTGATTCTATGATTCCATACATTGCAGCTTTAAGACCTGACTTTCTTTGAACCCTGCCAGAGCACAAGCAAGTTTGCAACCCTGCTTGCCCTGTTTAGTCCCAGTGGAAAACCAAAAGGGCTATTTTTGGTTTTACTAGAAATGGTCTCACTGGAGTTCTTCTGGAGGTGAATGAAGTTGGCCCTATTCAGAGATGTATAATGATCATTACATTAAAATGAAGAGGGAAAGAGCTAAGCCTGAAGGACTAGCTTGTATATAAAGTCTCTTTCCTGACTTTTTTATGATATTTATGCACTTTTGGAGCACCCCAGCAGCTAGGGACAAGCCCTGCAGAGATGGCTCTTTGGTGCTAAAGGTGAGAGGAGGGAGCATTTGTGATAGCAGCTAGAAAAGAACAAGAACTGGGTGTCAACAATGACAGAAGAAGCAAAGAGCAGACCTGACACCCCCACCTCCCTTGGAGCACACAAGTACTCTTTAGTCAAAGTGAATATTCAGTATGGTTAAGGATGGCATTTGCCATTGGATACAAGCTCAGCCAGAGCAGACTGGATGTTAAAAATGGAGAGTTAACACATTCAAAACACAGCACTCTGCACCTCAGTAGCCAAGACACCACCTCACTGTCCCACCAGCAGAACAAGCTCAGATTTTGAAGATGCTGGCAGCAGGAAGAGGAAATACAAAAAGCAGAGCCATTTAATGTTGTTATTTTCTAGCTCACCATGAAGCTGGAAAGCCAGAACACATATCGGTGATAAAATTTAATGTTTAATGGCCCTTACTAACTCTATATACATTTAAACAAAAGTAAAGTCTATTATTGAGCCAATTTCTGGTCCCAGTTCAGATATCTCAGTCCAGAAATGTAATCATGAGCTTACAAAATATTTTAATACCCCAAAAGTCCTCCTCACATTCAGTAAGAAGTTAACAGCTCGTAGATTTTGATACTGAATAATAATAAATTGCCAGAGAAATAATGAAATTCGACATAAGGTTAGTTTTATCCAGTGCAGCTCTCAAACAGAAGTGTAGCAGCTTAATAGACAAATGTAAGATATATATTTTTTTCCTTACCCAGGCCAAAATCTTACTTATTTTCTGAAGTACAGAAATAGCTGTTTCTCAGTTCCCTAAGGCAGAGAGCAGTTCACACAACAAGAGTCTTCACACCAAATGTCTGAGCTTAGTTTTTAAAATGGAGCTGTTAGCATTTTTAAAGATGGTGTTCCTTGAAAACTCCCTTCCCCTAAATTTTTCCCTCCGGTTTCTGATAATAGGAATTTGGAATCTGAAGAAACTGAAGTAGGAAGGAACTACTAGCGGTGTCGTTGCTTGCTAAGGAAATTTTCTAAAGCACATTTTCCTGGCTTTTTTAAGACTGACGATGACAACCACATTCACTGATTTTTTTTGTTCATTACTCTATAATCGAGCCTTTTCTCACTTTTTTTTAGCATTTTTTGGCTTTGAAAAGAAACAAAGTGAAAAGGCACAGCAAATACTGCACTCACATATCTGCTACCTGCATGCATTCCGTGTACATTTTCGTCTGTTTGAAAGCTAAAGAGCAGCCGTATTTTGGACGATCAGGAAAGCTAGCAATAATAGCAAGTGAACTGGATTCAACTGAGCATTGTACATGAAAGAAACATTTGACATTTTGAGTTAGAGTTTTCCCCCTTGAGATTCAGGAATAAGGGCATTGGAGAGCGGGCAGTGAGGCAATCCCTTGCCCTGCTGAGCTGCTATTATAAGATACAATAGATAAGGGGTTCAAGTTCTTGGCCCATCTGTACCAAGTATGTGCAGCTCACACTCAGGTGTCCATTTAAACCCACTTCATTAAATTGGAGCACAGCTGTTTACAGACACTGGTCTCAGCTTGGTTTATGTATCCAAGTTTCAACTTAATCAGTGGCTCATTAAAAGAAAAGACTTTTCCTGTAGCAGGGCCTTTCATATGAAGTTAATGAGGAATTCGGCCATTTTTCTTGAGCAGAATGGTTACTTCAAGATCATCTACAAGAAGTACTTCTGCATCTGTGGTGAACTCGAAAGCTGCCTAAAGCAGTGCAATAGAAAGATTAGAAGCGCAATATCTCTTACTCAGAGTAATTTCTACACATGCAACTTCTCTTTGCTACTAATGAGAATAATTACTACATCTAAACTAGGAGCTTTAGAAAGCATAGTTAAATTTATGGGTAGGTTTTAGGTTTAAAAAAACCCCCAATCTTTAGGCTTCTCAGCACACTTGAGACTAGTGAAATCCCGTCTAAGTTTCTTTTCAGTCACAACATCTTGTATTAAAAATAAATTAGTTCCTTAATTTGCTTGTAACTTTATTTACTCAGGATTCAACAGCAAAATAGTGATTTATAGCAGCTGGCTTTATTAACTTCAGGCTTAAGAGAAATGTGTGTTGAAGACCTAATGTAGAAACATCTTTGTTATAAATAAACTACAGGTCCTGTTCTTTGGGTGTGCTTTTTGAAGCGGACATTCTAAAATATTTCTCTGATATTACAAATATTTCTCAGCTTCCTTTTCAGGTGTCCTTGGAGCACCTTTTCTGACAGAAGAATCAGCAAATCAGTTTATACGACTTAAAAGACAGATACTATTTTCTCAGAACTACTGGGACCCAAGCAGCAGCCAGGATGCATGGGGATATACTGTGGCTGAACAGGTACTTGCTTTCATCTTGCAGCACCTATTGGGGTAAAAATAACCCCCAAAACCAAACAATTACAGGTCTGGGATTAACACTGAACAGTGACCCTTTGGGTAAATGGAGGGCATCTGACTTATCAAGGCAGGCAAGACTGCTCAAAAGTCACCAACTGTATTTTTCAGTATCAAAGCTCATAATATTCTTTTCTATTTTGATCTACTTCAGGTTAATAAATCATGGAGAGCTTTAAGAGACACAGCACAATACTACATGGGCTTGATTCCTTTTGCCTCTGATCCTTCAACTGCTAAGTACAATGGGATTTCTCAACAGAGAATTTCATAAAGTTTTCGTTTACCTAAGTAAGTAAAATTGACCAATATAGCAGTGCTTTGGGACAATAGGGTCCTAGTGGCATAACTTGGCACATGAACAAACCCAATTATAAGAGATGTCATGAAAATACAAAGAAGATTTGTTTTTCCTGTCCAAGTTTTAAAGTTATTTAAAATGTGGCAAGCTCTTTTTTAAGTATGCTTTGGAAGAATTCATTAAAAGCTTAGAGAATATATATCTGTATAAAAAATCTACAGAAGCTAAACTGCAGGCATATATCCTACATAGTTGAGTTTAAAAGCAGACAGAAAGCAATTCCTGAGGAGAAAAAGAAAAGATAAAACCCTCATCTATTTTGGTAACAAAACTGTATTCAGTGTAGAATAAGACCTCAGAACAAAACAGAGAATGAGACACAGCAGTTGTAGAAACCCGTATTTATAGACGAGCACGCAAGTACATGAAATGAAGTCTCAAACTGTCATAGACAAATTGTTTAAGACTGCAAAAATGTACACATTTTTGGGACATATTGTTGTCAAATTTAGGGAACAACCAACTGATTCAGTTTGACAAGCACAGAATACATACATTATTCCTGCAAAACACGTCATACCAAGGTACTGCAGTCCTCCGAAATGGACAGGAGTGGGTAGAACTAAACTCATGCAAGTTTAAGTTTCACTACTTAAAATAGTTACTAAGACAGCAATCTGATCAGCCTAATTGTAACGACCAATAGGAAAATGGGTAGGCTTCTTCTCATAATAGACTTTGAAATGAATATGCTTTGAATTTTATTATGTAAAATTAGCTTTCCTTTTGAAAATGAGTTTCATTTTGAAAATCACTTTTTTATGAGATAAGAATTTGATTTGGAGAGTCTCAGATTGAGCTTTGTAGGACTGTTCCACCTGAACGGTGATGCCAGTTTCACTCACTGAGCAGAAGCAAAGTGGAAGAGAACAGCTGAAAGTTAAGATTTCCCTGCCCTTTTGCCAAGTCTTCAGCTGGTGTCTGTGTGACTCGAAGGAAGCACCATTTCTAATGCTGATATGGGCAGCAGCTTTCTGGACTGGCAGCAGTTACTTCTGCCTTATGATGAATGTGAAGTTATCTGAAGACTCTTTATCCAGTTTTCCAGAAGAATCCCACCTTATCTTTTCCATCAGAAAAACTATTCAGATATAAAATGCCTACTGCGTCTAATTATTAGTTCTTCAATGCATATGTCTGAAGGCTGCGATCCTGACCGCTGCCAGGCATACTGCAAGATGAGTCCTCCCTCCAGAATGATAATGCCTCTGATTGGTATATGACAGGATTAAAGCCAGTTTACAGGAACACTATTATAAGCACTCCCACTGAAGCATGTTTATGATTTCAGAGCAAGGCTGGTTAACTCTCAGACTGAAATAAATTTCCCAATGCTAGTATGACACAAATTAAGGTCTGGAGTTTTTTATGAAGGTGAATAGTGGAAAAGACATCAAGCTAGAAGTTACCAAAAACATTACAGATAAAGTAAAATTATTGTTTTCAACCTAATGGTTCATGATCAGTGACATTTTTGAGATGGCCAAGGAAAGCAAGCCTAAACAACATGTACAGGGATCTGGTTCAGGGGCTGTACTTCCAGAAGAAAACACTTATAAAAGCATTCAAATCTTAAGATTGGAGCTGCTGACAGGATCCTTACAATTTTTCTAAAAGTAATTTATTCCATCTTTTCCAGTGGCAACATTAGATCTCACGTGGATATGCTACAGCAGACTGGAACTCACCTCCAGCAACAGACAAGGATGAGCTATTAAATCCTACATGCCTTGTATATGACCATGTTAGGAATGGCATGTTATGTATTTGCTATTATGTATTTGGTAAGATGACTTCCTCTCATCCCACTGTCTAGAACCAAAATGAACATGCTAATTCTCTCAATACTGCATATTTTATATTCATAAGTAGAAGTGAGATGCCAGTCATGGTAAATTGAATAAGAAGTTGAAGACAAGGCAACCATTAACTTTGAGCAGATTATGTTTAAAAACCCCTGTGTTCTCAGGTAAAGCATTTTTTGACTAAACAATTGTTTTTAAATGTACATTTCTGCTTCTGTGACTGAAAACCTCATTTTTATTTCTCAGTATTTCGGCTACATTTTTGAGAGGCAATTAAGAAATGGGAATCAGTCACTTCAGGTGGGTAAATGAAGTAGAACACATTTGCTTCAGGTTTGGCTAGTAAGAAGAGTATACTTCTGTACCCCAAGGGCATTTCCATTTTTTCAAGTACTGGGGGCAAATTGGCAGGTATTATAGTATACATCTGTATCACATCTATGCTTTGTTTTCTGCATTTAAACTTCTGTACTTGGTCTTGAATGCCAAAACCGAGGCCACATCTACCACTGTGAGTTGTTTTTTCTTTGTGGAAAGCAGGAGCTGGTGGACACACTTACTCACTGCTCCTTTTCTAATAAAAGTGATTATATGAATATGTTCTTTATGCCAAGTTCTTGAGCCTGGAAATTTTCCCATTCCTATCCATTACTCTGCCTTATTTCAGGACACCACTGAATAAACAACTGGGCACCCACATTTCTTTTATATGTTATTAATACACTGCTAGCAACCAAACGTTTTTAACCCTGGTCAAAATCTCTGCATGGACAAAGAGGACCTGTTTAGGAAACCAAAATGTACAGTAACCTTAAAGCCAGGGTAGGTGAAGGCAGGCAATTTTTGTTCGCTTTTTATCCCCAAAGAGCAGGCTCTGTGTGTCCAGACTTCTTTGTGAATACGGATAGCAAAGTGAGTGGAACAAATTCAGAGGTAATCATAGAATAGTTAGGGCTAGAAAGGACTTAAAGATTATCTAGTTCCAGCCCCCCTGCCAAGGGCAGGGACACCTCAGACTAGACCATGATACCAGGCTCCCTCCAGCCTGGCCTTGAACACTGCCAGGAGTGAAGCATTTACCACTTCTTTGGGCAACCTGTTCTAGGGCCTCATCACCCTCACATTAAAGAACTTCTTCCTTATATCTAACCTGAACTTCCTCTGTTTAAGTTTAAACCCACTCCCCCTTGTCCTATTGCTGTTGGACCTTCTGAAAAGAAATGCACATTCTGGCATTTTGGAAATCTCTACCATACTCTTAGCTATGAAATTATCCTTAGGCCATTATTAATTTCCCTGCATAAGACAATGGGCCTGAAATTGCCATTATTCATTAGCTAAGCTGAAAATTCATTAAACAGTTGAAAGAGATAAATGAGGTGCAAGTTCAGTATTTGCCATGTAGAATTTCACATCTTCAGTCATGCTACTTAATTATGAACAGGTCATTCAAAGATAATGGGTGACAGATGATGTATAGACTGAAAGACCTCACTAGCTGAACAGTCATGGCCTGTCCCTTCTGTCCCCCTTCCCTGTGTTGCTCGACCTTGATAGGCAAGTGCTCTAGATCTTAAAACTTATATTATTTGCATCAGTAACAGCACAGGCATAACAGTTACTGAAACGCTTCAATTTATAGCAAAAAGCAGGACTGTATTGACTTTCATTTTAAATGGATATAGAGTAAAAATAAAAGGATCTGCTCCCTCCACCTCTGTCCTTGATGGTTCCAGAGATATTGCCACTCTGCAGGCAGCAATGCTCAAGCCACTTGGGCATCAGCTCCTGAAGTGCTGCTGTTTTCAGCCCTACCTCTCTAACTGATGGTACTGCTGCCAGGGTAGGGGTTTTGGATCTGCTTGAGAATTAGCTACGATTTTCATGCCTGCATGGTAAGTTAAACCAAAATGGGAGTTAGTTCAGGAGTTAATTCTCAAAAAGACAAGAGGCATCCCTGGAGTGTGGATGACAGAGTCCACTAATGAGGTGGAAGGCAAAGCGAAGTGTGTCATACCTCATCTACTATCAGTTGGCGAGGTAACTGCCCAACCTTAATGAACTGTTTTATGGTTGTCAGAGCCATAAAATTAGAATAACCACTACCTTAAATCTATTGCCACAATGACAGACTTGCGTATGGCTGGCTTCATAACCAAAACATCAGGCAAAGCCAGGGGATGCAATTTGACAGTTCTGTTGTACTTAGACATGACTAATTCCTTTAAAGAAGTTCCTCTGAAAGCCAGAGCCTCAATCTGCAAAGCTGTAGCTTCAAGCTAATGTCGCTAATTCAGATAATTAGTCTTGCTGAATTAAATGGGAAGAATTGTGCATGCATGAGTAGCAGTGGAAGATGAGGTGCTTATTTCATGTTATCAAAATACATGCCACTCATGACAATGAACAAATGGCTTTCAACAGGATTTGACTGTGAACCTCCTTCCTCTCTGCATTTATTAATAACCAGGAAAAGTATTTACCCCGTGAATTTGCTTCCCTTGTTTATCTTCACATACTATTTCAGCTTTTTAACACAAGCAACTTTGGACCGAGGTCCCTTCCAGGCCTAACAGTTCTGTGATTCTGGGACCCTTCTTTTCTGCCTTTTCCCCACACATCTTCATGTTGCCACCTACAGTTTTGATGTCCTCGCTTTTTCTACACATGCAGTACCTTATCGGTGAAAAATCCAAAGAACAGGGCTGAGGGTGGAAAAAGAGACCTTGGGACACAGGGTCTTTACTTCTAGCACAATGGAGAGCAGTTCCTCTACGTAGTTTCTGAATACCGTGACTTTTTTTGAGGGCAAAAAAACCCCAAAACAAACCGAACCCTAAATGACACAAACACCTAAACTCCCTGGGGCCATAGCCAGCAGCAGTCCTGGGGGTAAGGGTATATGGGCAGAAATGAAGAGGAGTCACAGAAAAGCTTAAGTCAGGTTTGTCTGCACATAGGCATTAACAGGACAGATGTAGGAGGACATGTGCCAGGCATTCCTGAGTTTCCAGCTCTTTTCTGAGCACTGTGAGAAGGATGTCTAAGATCAACAGAATGACGGAAATAAAGATGCCCAAGTATCTCCTGATTAGTAGGTCCAGCAGAAGCACTTCCCTAAGCAAGGCACTAAACAGGGTCTTCCTCGCATGGGGGTTCTCCAGTGCTGAGTCAGATCTCAGTCATGCTGCAGCCCCTTCCACAAACAAAGCACTTGCCTATTCCTTCAGCTTCTTGGATCCCTAATTTTGCAAAGCCAGGAGGAACCAAATTACCTTTGTGATCTCTGCTACTTTGTCAAGTTGAACTGAAAACAGCCCACAGGTTAAAAATTACTGCAGCTAGACATAGGGGATAAACACATGCCTACCCATGTAGACATTAAGATAACAAGATCCTTGCTTCTTTAGAGAACCAGGTGAAAGATTCAAGTGTAGTCTGATGTGATAGAAAGAGCAAAAAACTTCATTTCTCCAATAATAATTAAAAAAAAAAATGAATACTTCATTGGCTTTCTTTTAATGAGAAAAACAAGTAATTCCAAACACAGCAAATAGGGAAAGCTGTAGTATCCAAATAACCTGTATATAACACACATTACAAATGCTGAATGCAGGATAAGTACTAAGACACGCTGTTATCTGTAAGCTCAGCAGAACAGGTGAGTATATAGAGGTAATGAGAAAGAATCATTTATTTTGTGAGCTGAAATGGTTTCTGCTATTTGTAGAACGGTGACATTTGCTTTTCAATGACAGATTACACACTACTTCATTACTGTGGTAAGTCTCATGGTCGCACCTGGTGATTTTAATGCACGTTATGCAATACGATATTAATGCATACGCTTTTTGAGCTTGCATCACACTTGTTATGCACTTGCTTTGCACTTGATCTTCTGTTGTCTTAATTTAAACCAAAAGAGGCAAGACAAAATATTCTTCTAATCTATATCTGCTGCTGTAACCTTCCATGCCAGCAAAAGAGAACTGTGTTCACAACAATTTTATGTTGGCTGATTAAATATAGAAGCCACCCACGAGAGGCAGGTGCATGGCCATAACCAGTTCGTGTAAAGTGGAAAATGAATTATTAGTGGTTTGCATCATCCATAGGAAACAATGAGATTACAAATTAGAATGCGAAGGTAGACAATTATCCAAAATTGAAAAGTTTACCCAGGAAAAGAAAAAAGCATTCATTGTATGTGATTATTATCTTAAGTAAACAAACATCAAGAATTCTTATTTTGCCCCAAGGACTGTTGAAGAGATATGTACCTCAAGTAATACAGTATCAGACCTGCTAGCTACCTTCCACTAGCTAGAAAAAGAGTAACACTTTTATTACAAGAGGTGAGTGCTATCAAGCTGGATCTCTGTAAAGGTGATTGACAACTGTGTGTTCCCTTTGAGCCTGGCTCAAAGTCACATCCTACCCCAGCACCAGGCAGGCTCAGTGCTGTGTCAGGCTCTCTTAGAGATTAAACAAACACTGAACCATGTAATGTGAATTTAACTATCACTTCCCTAGGGCAGCAAGCTTTCCCTATGCCAGTATCAGTCCATGCAAGGGTAGGGGAAGAAGAAGCGACAGGCTGGTGCACTTCAGCCTTCCAGGATCAACCCATGAAAGCTTCTTTCTCTACAAGGTGTTGCAAGACAGTCAGCTTGAAGAGACACTTCTTATTCAGCTACTTACTCCCAGTCATACAATCACTGCTAAGGTGATTTCATGCCAGTCACTGCCTCCTTGGCAGGACTGAATAGGCAACTGATATCCTGTCTGAATAATTCAGCTGTGTCCTGGTTGTGATTGAGAGCAGCTGCACAGCAGGACTTCAGCTCAGGGAGGGCTTAAAAACATCCTTACAATTGATGTCAATATTATTACCATAAAGTCGAGGCCTGATTGTGCAAGGTGCCATGAGAAAGCAGTTAGTCTGGCATCTTCAAAATGCAGGTAAAACTGCCTAAGGATGAGAAAACAACTGTAGGAAGAAAGTGGCTAAAAAAAGACAATCATGGATATTCAGCACTGCAAAAGGACTGATTAGAAAATTATTTAGAAGAATAAGCTAAAAAGAATCTTGTCTGCAATTCCAAACATGCTTTGGATGAACACTGCACAGGGAACTGTAAAGTGCTGCTTCCTCTCAGTGTCTGTACTCAAGTATTTATGGTGTTACTACTGCTGTGGAGTTCAGGTAGGAGGCTCAGTTCTGAGATCTACCACAAACTTTCTGGCAGAATGGGACCTATACCTCCCCATGTTACACCATGGGCAGGATGCAGTCTGATTCTCGCTACAGTACCTCAGAAGACAGCTACAATTACCTTATACCAAAGCTACATGTATTGACCTTCCCCCCTCCTCAATTTAGAAATGCTTACAGAAATGAAGAAGAGCCAATTTATAAACGTTTAGCACAGTGAGCTTACGGACAAAGAAACCCTCATGCTTTTACTCGTATGTCATCTGGGATGCTTTAGATAAGCGTACAAACAATTCAACCAGGGTCACTATGCTTTGTAGACTATGGAAATACTTCTCCTACAAATAAGGAAATAACCTCCTTTATTGATACTCAGGGTTACACAGCTCCCTCCTTTTCTCATCCTCTCTTCCTCAGGCTAGGGTTTATTTTCATTCCCTCCATAATTGCCAAAGGATTAGATCTAGCCAAAGTACATTCACAGGTACTGTTTATAGCAACCACAGATTACTATGTGCCTCACTAAAATGCACAGGCTGCCTTGATCTATCAGGTCAGCTGTGTTGGAAACGGCATACACAGCAGCAGCTGCAAAATAAGAAACTTACAAAAAGGTCTCTTTCCTTGAAAAAACGATGTCATTAAGACATGTTGGTCTGAAACCAGGAATAGAAGCTGAGGGGTTTTCACAGAACTGCTTGTCTGACAGCTCCCTCTTTCCCCACAGTAAAAGCTTCAAAGCTATGTTATTAGTGGGAGCGGTGACAATGAAGGTCAGGATATTATTTGAGGTGGGCAGAGCCTTTCTTACCAGGTCTAAACTAACACTTCAAATTGCATACCTGGCAATGAAGGGGCAGCCAGCACACATGCTGAAAACATTAGGCACAACTTCCTAAAATCAACTGCATGTAGAACACTTAAGGGGTAAGTGGAAATGAACATATAAAGAGGCTGCATCATCTGTGTTGTAGCTGGTTGATTGGAAGAAATGAGTCCCAGGAGAAACAGGAATAGGTAAGTGCATCTGTCTCAGAAACTCAATGGGTTGCCTGGGCCAGCCAAGTTCTCTCTGAATCTTTTTGAACTAATTTGCCCTGAAATCAGGTAGCTCAAGATTCCTGCTACTATTAGTCCAGAAAGGGAGTTCTGAGAGAAATTACTTGAAATAGTCAATTTTGGTTCTGAGCAAAGGCTGAAAGTAGCTCATCTGTGCCTGTAAGTTGACTGACAAAGCACTGATTCTGCCCATTGCATTTGGCCCGAATACTAGAGATATGTCTTCTTTTACAAGTCCTGCAGCACCAGGACTCAATCAAGTTAAAGAGCTGATTTTACCACCCTCTAAAATTGGACATTCTGAAGCGCGTATGTTTACACAGAAAATAGCTCACAGCAATGAAAGGTGCAGCCGTTAATTCATTATCTTTCTAGTACAAGACCATATGATGTGAAACAGCACTACCAATTATTATGTCTAATGAAAATAATGAATTACAAATATTTCTGTCTCATTATCTTGTGACAAGATTGTTATTAACTTGTGATTACACAACAGTTTTATAGAAAGACTGCTTGAGGACAAGCTATATATACACCTGACGAATTTCCCTTCCCCCCACTGCTTAAATTACATAGCAAGCAAATGGACACAATGGAAGTGACCACTCAGCAACTGCTAAAATGTAGGCTTTATAGTTCTCCAAGCTTGCATTAATACAAGTGAATATAACACAATTTTTTTTAAACCCAGAAAAGTTGCCTGTTAAGATGGCATAACACCACCCAGTGAGAACATGGCCTTCCAGAAAAAGGTTGGAATGTGTCATGGAATTACAAGACAGTAATGAGATCTGAGGGGGGTTTTTCAGCATGTATAGATGTCCTACTAATGTGGTATGCCAGCGTCAGACTGTGCTTCCAGAAACAGAATCATGGAACAGTTAGGGTTGGAAAGGACCTTAAGATCATCCAGTTCCAACCCCCCTGCCATGGGCAGGGACACCTCACACTATACCATGTCACCCAAGGCTCTGTCAGCAACTGCTCAGTAGAAACATTACAGAGTGATGAATCCATGCAAAGACTGCACAAGTAGACTAGAAGAATCATTGCAATAGACAGATATGTTAATAGGTTAGCAGTGTATTGTTAGTGTACAAAGTTCAGTTTTTCAATTTCACCTCTTCCCTGGCGAAGAAGGCCATCAATTCCAGGGAAATCAGAGCTATGATTTAAGTCAGCTGTTTTTGTGTTGTTTGGTGGGGGTTTTATTTATTTTTTTGTTTTACAGCTTTTTTTTTTTGTATATAAAATTTGTTTAAAACTACACAATCATATTTTACTGCAGAGTGCCTAGCTGCGATTTTTCCTGCTGACCATATTGCATTGTCTTTGTTTCTAAGTGGAATGAGCACATCTCCTACCGGGTATTCACTTAATTGACCAGCAGAAAAACAGAATTCTCAGCCCACAACTATTCATGCATGGACACTCATTCCACTTGACCTCCAGCTGAAAGCGGAGAATGGAGATAGGCTACTCAAGTTTCCACTTAACTAGGCATAAATACCCACCTGAAATCCTCAAATTCCCTTCCATGTTCTAGCAGAGCCACTTTTTAGCAGTAGCCCACAGCGGAGGCCATGCTTGGCCCATGTATACAGTAAAGACTTTCTTTAAGCATTTTTAAAGGAGAACATTTAGTCAAAAGGCTATAAAATTAATTTAAATTTGCAAAATGACTTAATATGAAATGGCCTTGCAGAAAAGCCAGTCACCATCACCACCAGGGGCTCTCCAGGCTATAACAGCTTCTGGACAGTTTTGTTTTGCCCTATAAAGCTCCAACTTGTTTTAATTAACTATGTAACTGACATTTTCTTGCTCTGCATAGCAGTATCATGGCTGAGAGAGAGAAAAGTCCTTCCCAAAAGAGCCTCAAGTTTTACAAACCATAGGGGAAGACTCAGGAGTTTCTTCTTGCAAGACAATGCCACTCATGAAAGTCGTTCTCCTACACATCATCTGATAAAACCCAAGTCTTTATCCTTACACCTCTGTAAATACTAGGATCATCCCTCAAATCAGTCAGTAGTCAGCTTAAATCAGTTGATTACCATCATGCCTCACCTCAAGAGTTAGTAATGAGCTGCAGGTATTTTTCCAATTTAGGGGTTTGGTCAAGTGCAATCCATTTTCTTAACTGGTATCCAGTAAAAAATACAGCAGACAGAGACATTCCATAATGAAAGGTTAATGCTGATACATCTGGAAAGGGAGAAGAAGAAAATGGAGGTGTTACTCCTTGGTAACGCCAGAAATGGTTACATAAGGGAGTTAAATACCAGATAGGGGACATAACATGCTACAGGAATATTCCCTGAGCTCCTCCTCTAGAAAGGAGAGCGAGTTTTTATTGAGTGGAAACACATCCTCCTTAACACATCAGAAGGAAATATGGTTTGGGAGGGTAAAAACCGAATCAAAAAATAAGCCCGTGTCTCCTTCCAGAAGAGCAGATCGGCCATGGGAGCGAGTGGGCTTGGCTGGCAAGAGCTCATCTTCAGCAGATGCAGCCTGGAGCCCAGGACACATATGAGGACAAAACCTCTGAGGAGGGAAAGCGTCTGTACAAGGCTGCTGGAAATGTAGGGAGTGACCTTTTAGATTCGGTTTCAACAGATTTGCAGCAATTTCCTTGCGTTGCCGCAGAATTGGCTTTTGTAAGCATTTGTGCCAGTGCCCTCCGTTTTGGATGCTGCAGACAAATCCCTTCATTCAGCATTAGTTCAACTGAACATCGTTTGTGAGGAAAGTAGCTGCTAGATAGCAGGAGAGTGTGTAGGCAACTTGTGCAAAAGAGCACAACAGCAAGCAGGAAGGAAGGGAGGAAAAAGAATGGAATTGGCATGCAGGTGGAGGGGAACAGCAGCCACAGGACAGACAGTGATTCTGATCCCGTTTTCCCGGGATCTGGAAACTCATACAGTCCCAAGATTCTTTTGCCACCAGCCTCTCCCTCTTGGCGAGAACAAGGTCCAGCAGAGCCCCTGTCCTTGCTGGCTCCTCTGTCACTTGGAGAAGAAAGTTATTGTCAGTGTATTCCAGAAACCTCCTGCATTGCTTGCTTCCTGCTGTGTTATCCCTCTAACAGATATTGGGATGGTTGAAGCCCCTAGTAACGACCACGGCTTGTGAATGCAAGGCCACACCTATGTGTTTATAGAGGACCGCATCCTCTTGGTCTTCCTGATCAGGTGACCTATAGCAGATGCCCACTGTAACATCACTTGCTCCTGCCCTCCCTTTAATTCTGATACATAAGTGCTCTGTCAGCTCCTCATCCATCCCCAGGCAGAAGCCTGTGCACTCCAGCTGGACACTGACCTGGAGGGTGACATCCCCTCCTTGTCTCCCCAGCCTGTCTTTCCTGAAGAACCTGTATCCTTCCATGCCAGCACTCCAGTTACAGGAAGTGTCCCACCACGTCTCTGCCAGTGAGGTTGTAGCCCTTCAGGTGTGGGCATGCCTGTAATTCTTGCGTGTTCCCCATGCTGCACACACTGGCAAAGAGGCATTTAAGCTGTGCCCCTAAAGTAGCTGGTTTATTGGCAGGAATGGCTGCAAGTCACTTCTGCTGCTCTCCAGGTGCCCTTTGCTGTCCTGCAATGCCTTTCCAGGATTTGGGCATCTCCTACTGGCACCAGCATCAAACTGGTAGGAGCAAGATTAGACCAAGGCTTAGCTTTCCTGGCTTGCAAAGTAAAAATAATATCAACCCCTCCCCATCCCAAAAAAAAACAACAACAAACCAACCAACACCCCCCAAAACTGCAGTACTAATCTATTATTGTACTATAATTTGACAATGATCAAACAGAAGAAACTAAGTAGAAAAAAGACCATATTAAAAGGCTTGGAAAAAAAAATCTCTCTCCCAAAAATGGCTGAATTTTTGACTAATCACTTTTTCATCCCAACCGTTTCATAAATACCAGGCATTCTTGCATGCAAATTATCCCTTAATTCTTTAAGGTAGTGAAACAGCGCTGACCTTTGGCTTTTAATTTCACACCAGCTCAAAACAAGACTCCAAGTTTCCTCTGAATACAGCCTTGCTGCAGCCTGCCACAGTTCGTCAACTCCTGGACAGCAGGGTTGTGACCATGCCCTTTTAAACCTTCACAGTTTAAAGATCTTGCACACAGAGCACACTTTTACCAGGAAACTGGTTTGCATGCTGCCCCTCCATAAGCCTTCTGTTCTTCTGCCTCTTGTGACTTGCATCAGATTGTTTTGGTTTGTCTGGGTTTTTTAAGGGGCTTTTTTCCTAACATGGGGAAGGCTGCACAATTTACTCACTCAGCAGAGTGCTTACCATTACATGACCAATGCTAACAGGGTATCACTGCGACTTCCTACTTTAAGCAGGATTAATGGAAGAAGGTAAACCAGCTGAAAAAACGTAACAGAGGAGACTCAAGCCTTTATCTGAAAAGGGCTCAGGCTGTGCTCTGGGATTACTCACCTGGCTGCAGTAGCATCACCCTGTGCTAAAGCTTTACCTGCAGATGAAACTAGGCAGGGTTGTAGGGTTTCGCTTCACACACGCTTGGGCAGAGGAGACTTGGGTAGGGTCAAATTAGAGCTGGGATGTTTTTTAAACAAGAGGCACCCTGTTTGTGATCTCCTGGTTTGTGTCGCCAACAGCCAGGAGAGGAGAGGGAGAAGCCAGCCAAGGCTCTGGAGAGGCAGCTTAGCCTTTGGCTGGATGAACCCACAGAGGAGGCAGAGACAGTCTCACCCATTGTTTGAACTCACTGGATTTGTGCAGAGTCTTGTCTCAAGGAAATCTAGCTCACCAGGGCTTTTAGGTGCCATCATGGAGGAGATATCTGTGCTGGGGACATGACTCCTTTCTATTCCTGGCTTCCTTGCTGTCCCTCAGCCAAAGGTCTCCAATGAGCCATGCACAAGTCGAGAAAGCCCCCCTGAAGGCACCTGAGGTTCTGGACTTGGGTTCCACATTAGGCTATTGCTCAGGTAGTAAAAATATTACTTTTACTGTATTTTTAAGGGATATTTAACAACTGTAGTAATTCCCCCCTTTGGAAATTTCTGACAGCTCCCATTGCTTATCTCTCAGACAGCAACTCCACCTCAAAAATCACTTCTTGGAAGAGTGGTTACGGCAAAGAGCAAACTCCCTATTTCTTCTTACACCTCCCACACAGAAATGTCAGAAAGGTACTGCCAAAACATTTTCTTTGAAGACTGGCAACTTGCTTGCATGCCAAGAGAAGGGAACTTGTAAGAATATGCAAAAGTGTAATCTTGCCATTCCCTGCCTTTCAAAAGTTTTTAAAAGATGGTAACTACTTCTAATTGAGTTTGAAGCACAGAGATGCACTCTATTGATTCTATGTTTTATTCTAATCGTAAGCAACTCACCCGTGTCTAGTCTTCTACCTTTAACATGAACAAGAGTAAAATACACCATGCACAGGTAAAATTTAGTTAGCTAACACTTGCTTATTGTCCTCGATTGCCATTTACATTTCCCATATCTCGTTTAGGAAATGATGGCATCTCTTCTGCAGTTCAAACGCTATTTACATACAGTCCATCAGCGCTTTGTCAGAAACAAACGTCTGAGGTGAAGAAGCCTGCACTGCACTAATTGCTCATTGATACCCTAGTTAGGCTTACAAGGCTTTTATCAAAAACAAATATAAAAGACACTGCAGACCAGTACTGTTACCCTGCAAGAGCCATGTTAACTATTTCATCCTGTTGATATACAGGTTTCTCACAGACAGAAGAAAGAGCAGCTGATAACTGAGCCTTATGGTATTTCTTAAAGAACCCTACACAAGCCATTTTATATTTGAGAGCACAACTGTGTTTCCTTAGATCATGTGCAGAGAAAAGAAAGGTCTGTGATTCAGGAGTGATGGCAAAGTCAATGGATCTTATGTCAAAATCCTTTGTTGACAGCTGATAGTGATGAAAAGGTGTCAGGATCTCTCTACTTGAAATGAATTTAAGGTAAGACACTTGAAGGGCAAGTGATTAAAGTAGAAAAGGTTTTCTTATACCTGTGGCAGCTCCAGCTGCATTTTTTCTCTAGAAAAATGGAATACCAATACCAGTTCAGGCAAATAAATCAGTCCACATTGTTTCAAAGGGGTCAGCCATAACAAACCCAAATTCAAATAAATCCATTCCCCCCACCCTGCTTATCTACTATCACAGCACAAACTTCTGATACATAATTCCTTCAACAAACAGCATTTCCATCCCAGAAAGACAGCAAGCCTTCTTTGCAACATCTCACAGAAAGATGGCCTCAAGCAACAACAAAAGGAAGATACAGAACACTAACCTCAAATCATTCTTTTTCCAAACTCTGATTGATTCATGGTGTTCTGTTTCTCCTGAAAAGTCGTTTCACCCTTAACCTCCCATCCAGCTCTTACATCTACCTCCCAGCTCTGAGGATTTTTGCAGAACAAACCCAAATCCACTGCAAGCAAAAAGTGGCACTTCCCTGAACCATACTCATCAAGGGCATGGCTTCAGCAATATGTGTTTAGACACACCCCTGTAATAAAGCTACAGGTGAAGAAAGTGAAGCAATACTGTTCTTGATGCAGGCTTAGCCTTGGCTTTGAAGACATTAGGGAGATGCTGTGACACAGCTGAAGAGCTATAGAACATGAGACAAAAGGAGGAAAAAGGCAACAGAAATGAATCATCATATGATCTTGGTTTGCAGTCTCTCCAACCTTGCCTAATTCCCCTTCAATGGACACATTGGAACATGTGAAAAACAGAATTAACCCCACAAGTTGCATCCCTCATCCCGCTCTATGCAGATATCACCTCTAAAGTTACAGAATACAGTGGAACTGAGATCAGCTTAAAATTGAGGTGTACTGCAGCTACTGGTACTGCACAGATAGCTTAAAAACTTCAACCTAGAAAAAAAGCTGGTTTGCAAGCCACTGAACCCAAGCATGGTCTGTGTGACCTTTTTCTCTTTCCTAGTCAGGGACATCATTTTTTAAGCCGAGTAGTAATTAATATTGAAGGAAGAGCTCCAGGATATGAACTGGTAGATGCTACCTCTCAAATGCTGGGGAAGAAAGAATATAAACCATCCTTCCACACACAGCTGGCTGTACTCATGTTAGTTCATCTTTCTGATCCCTTCTACTGAAGTCTGGTGGAAAGTAGGCACATGTGGAGGGCAGGCTTGACCAAAAACCAGGAAACCCACACAAAAGATAAAGTGTTCAAGGATATTAGTAACAGGCAAACTGCATGCTCTGGCAGTGGCTGCTCTACCTTTGTTTTGTCTTCCCTACGGAACTTCTTTTTTAAACTGTTTATTTTCAGGTTTGCCTTTAATGTCTAACTACACCCAGAGATTTCCAACGCACAGATTTACATGTGCTTCGTATTTTTACGCTTTTCAACATGAGGCATCCTGTGGAGACAGAAAGAAAGGGGGAAAAAAAAAGATTCCAAGTATGCTGCATCCCTGAAGAGCTGCTCAAAGATTATTTTTACTGTGCAGACCCACACCCTGTCAACCATCACTGTAGCAGGCTCCCATGACTACAAACTTCTCCCTTAATTTTTTCTGGATTCCCAATTAACTGAGGCCACATTGCAGAGAGAAGGATGCTGTTGCTGCTTGCCTACCCATGGCTCTAAGTAAACATCAGGAGGAAACCAGTCCCACCCAAACCTCACTGCCAAGTATGCTTGTACGGGTGTCATCAATTAAGGCAGGATTTGGCCTGCAGAACATTTTCAGCTGTACGTGCTGGAGAGAACTGGCAGGTTGGTTTGGGGATCTCACAGGGACCTTTGTAAAGCTGACTGCATGTAGCCCCAGGGTCAGGGGGAATGAGCTATTTATTTCTTTTCTTTGTGAGCTGAACATCCCTGGTGCATGTACTGGGTCTAGCTGGGATGGAGTTAATTTTCTTCATAGCAGCCCATATAGTGGCGTGGTTTGGATTTGTGACAATATTTCTTTTTCTGAGGTTGTGTTTCACCCTTTGCCCCAGCCCCATGGCCTTTCCCAGAAGCTGCACTTCATCCATATCTATCCTACCTGTGTGAGGACTTCTCCACAGCATTTCAGAGGAAATGGATGAGCACATCAACTCATTTGTGGCAACTTGATATAAACAGCAAGGAAGGTGTAGCCATATGGAGTGGTGCACTGAGCTAACAGACTGGTATGAATCCTCTTCTGGAAAGCCAATCTCCCTGTCAAGCAAAAAGAAAAACAAAGGGACTCAGCAGACATGCACACAGGATTCTTCAGATGATAAAAGCTCAAAATAAGTAGTACTACCTTGCATATGCTGTGTGTAAGCACAGGACATTTACTTTAGCATAGCTGGCATAGAGTAACTTGAAGCACAATAACCCACTATGCTGTTTATTGGCAGTAACTGCTCTGATTGCAAAGAAGGATTTCAGCTATGGAGAGCCTTCCCTGAGGTTTTAATGAGACTACAGCTCTTAACCAGGAACAGCCCTGCTCACTTCAAGGACCACTACCTCACATGCCATCAATGATGCTTTTAGATAGTATTTTAAGTCTTTTCCCTTTTCTAGTGCTTATCAAAGGACTAAAAGATGACCGTGAAGATCTACAGGGACACTTGATTAACAGGGGAGAGGAAGACAAAGGATGAATAAATCAAGGAGAAAAAGTCTTTAAAGACAGAATAAAACTCTAAAGTAACATGTACACATGAAAGGAGATGCCAATAGTTAATATTTCACTGAAGGAGCTCTGGGTTTAGAATTTTGGAGGGCAGTGTGGAGAGTTTCTAGTGTTCCAAAACAAGCTACTCCAATTTAACATAATATTGAAAAATACACTGAAAGAAGGCAATGTTAGGTAAAGACACACTAATCAGCAACTATCCCACCTGTTTCAGTCATGTTGGGGTAGACCATTTGACAGCACCAAAATCTACAATTTCCAGTTGTTACCTCCTTTTCTTCCCAGCAGTGCCATTTTCACATTGGCCTGCAAATCATTTTTGTGACCCCAGACTGTCACCAGAAAGTGATGCATTCTTAAATAAATGTTTCAGCAAGCCATCTATTGTATTAGCTAATTCTGGTAAATGCTAAATTCTTCTCCTGTTTATTATTTTGTTAATAATTGCTGTACAATTATTAAGTAATGGCATCTTCAGTTGCATCATTCCAATTTTCCAGCATTCTACTGCCGGCAGTAGAATTCCTAACTTCTCCCTCTGATAAAGAACTTCTGTTTATTCAGCAGGTGAAGTAATCTCATAAACTTCCATATAAAAACTGCAATCTGTTTTACTTCTAAAATTAGGATTAAACTTCAACTGTCTGAATAGGATCTAAGACTTGGAGTTCAAAGGAAAACTACCGAACTGACACACTTAGAAGTCCAACCTAGTATTCTCTCACTTCTGTATCAGCATCCCAAAAGATTGTTCATTCCTCACGGCTCACAACTGCAGCTTCCTAAGGTAACAAACTTGATTGTCTCATTAGATACTTACATTTTCATGCCTGAAGGATGCTAGTGGATATCCTTACTAACAATTACACACTTATTGGTAGGAGTCATCCCCATGTACACATGTACTTTAAGACATCCCTGCCATATTTTGGCATTAATACCAGGACCCAGATCTCTCAGTTTCCAAATCAGAAGCCTTCTCATCTTCACGCTGTGTGGTTTGTTTCCTGTAGCTGTTTCTATTTTAATATCAACCTACTAAATCTTTATCTAAGCCAGGATAAATGTAATTTAAGGAAAAATACTGCCTTGACCAGAAAGGAAGAGGATCTTAATGACCCTTTCCTGCATCTGATTCCAAGTGCTGTGAAGTTATAATGCAAACATTGAACTACCCTGAATTGAATGAAGTCAAGATAATTCAAGGACAAAGCGCTGTTTGCAGCCAATACACATATTTGAAATTTTCTCTGCAGCTCTTTAAAAACCTCATTACAAGCTGCAATGGGTATTATTTCTTGTAGTGCTCCCACAGCCCATGAATTTCTTCATGTTTCATTATTTGTGTTCTGAATACTGACATGGGATTTCCCACAGATGAGCTACAGAACCATGTAGGATACAAGATATTCATAAATAATTATTTGGTTAGTTTATTCACTAGAAAAAGAAAATAAAATTACTCCTGCCTGAAATACTTACATCTGGATATCACTCCAAACCAGGAATGGTACACAAAGGGCTTTGGTGAGCTCTGTAGCGCAATAAGAAGGCTGTAGCTACTTCTAATTCAAATCCAGTGCTAGTACTGGACATTTTAAGTTTTTTGAAGGTGAAAAGTGTTGTGGTTTAAGCCAAACCATAAACAGAACCATGCAGCCCGCTTGCTCACTCCTCTCCATTTCCTTCTCTCCCCTCCCCCCCTACTCCTGAAGGGATGGGGAGGAGAATGGAAAGAATGTGACTCCCACAGGTTGAGGTAAGAGCAGTCAGTAACAAAGGTATAACACAAATCACTGCTGCTACCACCAATAATAACAATGACAAGGGAAATAACAAGGGAAGAGAATACAAC